>CAEGAE010052951.1:0-56901 GCA_903067095.1 Girardinus metallicus | reverse complement strand
AATTGTCCCTAGGTGTGAGTGTGTGAGTGCATGGTTGTTTGTCCTGTGTGTCTCTGTGTTGCCCTGCGACAGACTGGCGACCTGTCCAGGGTGTACCCCGCCTCTCACCCGGAACGTAGCTGGAGATAGGCACCAGCAACCCTCCCGACCCCATTAAGGGACAAGGGTGAACAGAAAATGGATGGGATGGAGATCACTGAGAAAGCAATGAACAATTTCAGCCAGCATGACCTTTAGAGGAATTCTTCCCATTGCCTTCAAGCTAACATTGCACTCCAGCAAAGAGAGAAGCTAATTGCTATTCCAAGTCTTTCACTCCCCCAAGTCTGCTGCTGAATATGTATATAGAAATACTAATCTCAAACAGTTGTTTATTTTAGAGGATCTGCTAAGTTTTTTTTTAGTTTTTTTTTATTGCTTCTCTTTTATTTTCCATTACCCACAATTGGTTTTTGATATGAGCATGCATAGACCTAACAACTGGAAGGCTGATTGGGATTAATCTAGATTTCAATCTGAATAACATTACAACCTTTGCCAAATCGAAGCCAGTTTGGTGGCAATGGTAGAAATCCTCAGGATTCAGTAGGTGATTCATTTATATGTCCAGGACTGGGTTCATAAACCAACCAACCGGCTCTTCTTCAATTTAATTTAACCTGAGTTAGTGGAAGATTTATTGGAGTAAAGTAATTTGCTATGACTCTCTGAGGAGCCTCTGAGGATGCATGACAGAAGGTTGTGCTTAGCTGCTGAAGCTTAAAGCGACGATGTATTCAGAGGAACATAAAGTGCTGCTCTGATGGGGGCCGTTAATAAACACTCAAAAGCCAAAACATTACCAATGGGATTTGACTAGTTTTAGCAATTAGTGACAAAAACAGCCATAACCATGCATAAGAAATTAAAAGTGGCTACTGCTGTAGATAAACAAATATACCCTTCTGTTGTTTGTCACAACTTTTCCTGTCTTCCCATAATTGTATCATTTATTATGTTTCTTGAAATGCTACTTCCTTACTTGTTTCTTTCTTCAAAAACTTCTAGTATTAAGTCTTGTACTTGTTTATTGCCCTTATGTGGAGGATCTAAGCACAACAGGCAGCAAGAGCCAGTTTTATGGAAAAGTCAAGGATGACTGTGCCAACAATTAAATCATTCTAATATATAGCAAAATATTGTATTGCTTCATTTTAAGATCTTTACTAATTGTTTGTAGATGGAAACACATGTTGCATACTCTTCAGAAGAAGAACTCAATGATTATTTAAAGTGACAAACGCCTGCGTCTATCTCTTCCATTCATCATTGCATTTGCAGGACATTTTATCCCTCTGCTCCTGCTGCCTTTCTCCTCTTTGGTGTTGCTTTGCCACAGACATCTATTCATTCAGAAGTTCTTCTTGGTCCTCTAAAAATAAATGTCTATTTACCACCTCATCAGACTTTCTGTTTCTCAGACTGCCTTGCCGTCTATGTCTGAATGCTGACACCACAGTATGACAGTCCTCCCTGTTTAAACTGCCTGCTAAGCCTGCATGCTAGGTCTGCCGCACCACGCCAGAGTGAGTCACATCATTAAAGATGCTGAAACGATCGACCTTGCCTGCAGTTGCTGCCCAGTGGTCCAGGCAGTTCTTTCACCTGACATGTCACAACAGTGTGGGCGTGGCTCCATCATATTTTGCCACATCTTTCCTCCTACTCTTCTTTTTTTTTTTTTTTTTTGGAGGCGTTCATCTGCTTAACTGGTGTTATTATTATTCTTTAGAATCATGTGTGGAGTGAAGGAAGTCTTGGATTTTGTACTGCAGTGAGCATGACGTCAGGCAGGCACAGAAAGCTGGAGGGAGAGGGAGAAATGTCAAGGCAGGAATAAAAAGACAGATGGAGATTGAAGAAAAAAGCAGGATAGTAGATTTGTGATGGAAAAGAAAAAAAATGGAATATATGAATTATAACAATATGACAATGAGACAGAAATTAGGATTAATTAAAATTATTGGTGCAGTGTAGGTATGATTGTTGCAGAAGGAATTGCTATGTAAATACACAGGGGAGGTGTACAAGTGGAAATGGAAAAAAAAACCCATAAAATAAAAAAAGGAGATTTTTCGAAATAATTTAGACAATATCTCCCACACCTCCCCCAAAAATATCTGCCTTTGAAAAGAGTTTAGTCATAAGAACAGAATACAGAGGAAAAAAGAACGTGGGCGTTGTTGGGTCTGTTCTCTTGATCAAAGAAACTTTGTTTCTGTAGCCAGATGAATCAGCAAGTTGCATCAGATAAAAAAAAGAAAGAGACATCAAGGGCCACTTGTTCACATCAGTGCAATTTGCTGCAGTCTTGCAGTTACGTTTGAGGACAGAAGATAGCAGTGTTGCGTTGCTCCACAGCACAAACAAGCACTGAAGACAAAAAGGAACCAAATTTGAATAGATTAGATAAAATGAACCTGCTTATGTAAACATCTCCACTATCTTTAAAGATGTATTCGATTGTTGCAACAGAGGTGCCACTCTCCATGCTTTTTATGTACATTCTAACATTTTAATTTGCATATTGCAGCTTGAGTTTACTTGACACCATGGAAACATATTAATTAATCTGCAAATCTCTGCTGTCATGTTGGCGTTTCAGGGCTGCCTCTGAGCACAGTGCACGAGTTTATGTAACTTGCATGATGTGGCCTCTGCCTTTGACATGTTTTAGTTCATCTATGCAAATAAGCTCCGGCTGGGTCAAGCAAGGCTTAGATCAGAAGTCTTTCACACAGCTGTTTTCTCCCGGTCTCAGGGGACTTCTGTTGGGACGAGGGAGATTGCAGTTGAAGGGTAAGGGGCTTCTGTGGCTGCACATTGAAATGGCAAGTAATTTCTCTCGGGTGCGGTAATGGAAGTGGTATTTTTGGTTTTTAGGTCTTTAATGCTTGTGAAGCAAAGCTTAATCGCAAAGACAATTTTAGAAGGATCACGCCCCAAACTCAAATATCGATAAATAGGTAAATTCTGATTTCTTTCTTTTCTTTTTTCCAATTTATTGCTATTTCATTGTATGCTAAATAGTACACAGTAAAACGATACTTGGATTTCTCTCCTATGTATTACTCCGAAAAATCATAAAACAAACAAAAAAACACATGCAAATAAAGCAAATGCATTTGATTTAACGCAGTCAAAAAGTGAAACTCTTATGCAACATAGGTTTGAACATGTAAGTATCAAGAGAACAGCACTACGCTGGTTTAAGTCTAATCTGTCCAACAGATTCAAGTTTCTTCATGTGAATGAGAAATCCTTTTCATTCTCTAGAGTTATTTGTGGAGTACCACAGGGCCACTTCTTTTTACTATATATACACTTAAAATCTTCAAACAGCATTGGACACATCTATCCATCCAGTTTCTTTACACCCTTGTCCCTAGTGGGGTCGGGAGGGATGCTGGTGCCTATCTCCAGCAAGACATTTCGGGCGAGAGGCAGGGTACACTCTGGACAGGTTGCCAGTCTGTCACAGGCAACACAGAGACAAACAGGACAAACAACCATTCACACACACCTAGGGTGAATTTAGAGAGACAGTCATGTTTTCGGACCGTAGGAGGAAGCCGGAGTACTCAGAGAGAATCCAAGCATGGACATCGAGAACATGCAAACTACATTGGATAAATTTCTGATGTTAGTATTACAGGCATGTCTTGAAGACATAAAAAGTCTGGATAAAAAGTATGGATGACGTTCTGACAAGGCAGAAGTTGTCGTCTTTGGACCAGAACTTCTGAAAAAGTCGATCACTTTATCTGGATGGTGTTGCAGTGGCCTCCTATGATAAAGTGCAGACCCTCAGTGTATTTTTTGACCAGGACATCTTATTTAAATCCCACATTAAACACGTTTCTAGGATTTATTTCTTTTGTTTTTGGAATATTGCTAAAATCTGAAACATCCTGTCGAAGTAATGCTGAAAAACCAGACCATGAGGTAAAGCTTCAAGCAACTAAACATTGTCCTTCTGCTATTAACGGTTTACTTTTTATTAACATCCAAAATACATGATGCACAAACAAAAGGTAAACAACTCACCACACAAATATATACAACTGATATATTGTATTGTCACAATCCTGAAAAAGACACAGCGTCAGAACATTCATATAGGGGTAAGGAGAAAACAGACTGGACTGTTGCTCAAGGATCAAAAGTCTTATTTTCAGATGAGCAGACATCTTGTATTTCATCCTCTGGCGACTTCATGAAGAGTGGAAAGGCCAAGAGTCAGCAAATATTTTTGGAGCCTTCTCATGTATTGGTTCACTGTGTTTTTTTAAAAAAATTCAAAGTCAGCTCAGGCCCAGCTGCTCAGTCATCTATAGCAAATTTTAGAGCACTTAATGCTTGCCTCAGGCAGGATTTGTGGAGATGTTGATTTCTTCAGCAGAACTTGGCACCTGCCTGTTCTATTGAAAGCATGAATACTTTGTTTAACAACCCTACTATCAGTGTTCTAGTTTGGCCGGCAGACTCGCCTGACTTAAACCCCAAATAGCAGACTATCATCAAGATGAATTGAGGTATTGCTGAGAGTTCACAAAGCTCACTGAATTGTGAGGAGTTTCAGACAATGTTGAGAATCCTGTTCCTGCAGCTGCATTAAAACAGACATGGGACAGAGGGTACAGAAACTTCTATGACCTTTTGTCCTCCCCTCTTTATCCCCTGCAAAAGATACCTAGGGGAAAAATAATATCAGTTTTAGGGGCCTTTAATAATAATCCCACAGTTTTAAGGTTTTTGGTCAAACCATATTCATCATCTTTGGGGTTTTGAGAAAGTAGGACAGAGAGTTTTTCCTACAAATGTGCAGAGACATTAACATACCCTGGGAGTCGATTTGACATGATGACGAGGAGGTGAGTCCGACAACAGATGCAGAGGTTGAAGGGGACAGTGAACGCCAAAAGGAAGCAGAAGCAGGAATCTGCCTCTCACTTTCTTTTTATGTGAGATATAAAACACCGAGCCAGTAAGAATGGATTATTAATCATAAAGCTGCAGCACAAGTTTTGGATGCTAACTTGAAAGTACCGTATAAAAGACTGACATTATTGCAGAGCACCAATAAAGTCGGCACATTTCTGCTGATATGACACAACATAGCTCAGCGGAAAGGGTGAGCTTCACCGAAGGCATCGTCATTCCTGTAACACAGTAAAAGAGCTGCATTATGCTACTCTTTACATCTGTAATTTAATTATAGTTAGTACAGTACTTGCAAAAAATGAGGACACTTAGTCTAACAACCATAAACACAAAGTACATTATACTGTTGTTCATATTTTATAGTGACTGCATGATGGATATTTACATACACCCACTATTGGCTTAAATATAACGTTAATTATTAGCTTTTACAAGTTTATTTTCATAATGAAATGATTACAAAATCAGCATCAACTTCACTGATTTGCAAGAATATATATTCATCATTGACTTTCTTTGTTTACTTACGATTATACATTCAGAATAATAACACATACTTACAGCCATCAAGAAGTGCCTGGCATAATTATGGCTGGATTTGAGCCCTTCTTCTTATCAAAAATCGAGGAGAGTGTTTATTAAATTCTTTGGATGGCACAGATTACATTATTCTCTAATATTTCATCTTTCAGAGATTTCAGGAATTCATTCAAATACAAACACGCAGAATGTTAGCCTCACCTGAAAAAAATAGTTCAGCTTTTCAAAAACCACCATAAAGTAAGCCTACCACAAACTGCAAAATACTGAAATATCAATGTCACTATCTGAAGTGAAGCAAATCTATTATCAATATATACCAAGATGGGGCTGACCAAAAAAGAAGCACCTGCTCCAAAACCAATGTCTACAGCTTGGACACAGATTTCCAGCTGCGCATTGTTGTGGAAAACAATTATTTACAAGTATTTAATATAACATGATCAGTAAATGTAAACAGATGTATCCTTCTGTAATTCACTGTTTCCCACTGCTGTAGAAGTTTAATAAAGTTATTTCCACATGTTGAATATCTGAATGATGAAGAAAGTATCTCTCCTTTTGTTGACTGTATTCTGGTACCTGGCTTCATGGAGGCTGAATCAATGAGAGTTAATATACAAATAATAAAGAGTAAAAATCATCAAAGAGCAAAAAAGGAAACCATTGGTGGTTTTCTTTTTTGCAGTAAACATAAGAGAGACTAATATTACAAAAATAACTGGCGTTGAGGGTTAAAATCTCCAGTTTTAGATGCAGTGTAATTTCCAGCAGCAGTAGCAGTTTGACCTCAGCTACAGTTACAGTAAGCATCCGGAGAACAATGGAACTCAGTGAATTTACACTGTGTGATAATGATGAAAAATATGTTGTTCTGTGTTGCCCTCATTAATGATTAAACAGCAACGGTTAAGCTAATTTTTAAAAATAATTAAACAGATTAAAAAATAAGATCAACACACTACATCTCAATGCTTTAGCTAATTCATTTCCAAAGTTATACGAAAGACCACAGTTTTTCAGTGTTGTATGACATTGAAAAACAAAACATTGTATCACTTAGTGACAATTATATTTTATGGAATATTTTAATAAACATGGAAATGTATCTATTTCAACCAAAACTTTTGGCAGAGAATCTATTGCAACAATTTTTTTAACAAATACATTTCATACTGAGAACAAAGATAGTTATACTACTCTAAAAATGTATCTATTCAGAATATTTATGGTTGCTAACAAGAGAAATAGGCAAAGGGCAAGAATGCGCCAGGAAAAAGCTGTATGTCATCATATTTTAACACTTCAAGCTAAAATCCTTTGTCTAAGGAATTTTTTAATTGTTAAGAAGGCATGAATAGCTGATATCCTCAGTGGATAACAACACGCCGTATTGCACAGCTTGTTTGCAGAAACAGACGAGCCTAGTCCCTTTGTAAATGGAATGAAAGACTGGAAGGATGTCAGTAAAACCCTGGAGGTTCATGAAAGAAGCAACATGCATAGGATGTGGACCAAAGTTGTTCTTCTCATGTATTTAGGGAATTATGCAGATATCAGGATAACCCTGCTAGTAGCTGTTATTATGAATATTATTAGTGAGTCTATTCAGTAGAGATTGCAGGGCAGTTTTCTCTCCCTCTCTGTCCCTCTTTTCCTTGAAACCGAACTGTGCAAATAAAACATTTAAACCCAATAATAATAAGGCATTGCTATCTTCCGACCAGAACTGTGAACATCTCCTCATTGATTGTGTGCTTTATATTGTTGTGATGCTGAAGCAATTCTGGGACTTGACTCCTTCGCTGTCATATTGCTGCTGTCTGGCAGGCAGGAGGGCAGCCGTAATTTGACGTGATAGACACAGATCAAAGGATGATGCAACAATGCAAATCCTCCCCACCTCTTGTCACCCTGCATACGCGCACAGCATGACCTTGATATAATTCTCACTGACCTATTAATCTGCAGAAGGTTTGTGTACATGAATGTGTTTGATGTGCAGATTAAGTTACTGCCGACAAAAATGTTCAAAGAGCCACAAGTGTATGTTGTGGCTTTTTTGTATTTTATTTATTCCTATTTCCAACCAAGAGTTTATTTCATAAACTGCAATGAAGAAAAATTACTGTTTTTTTTAATCCACCATGAAAAAAAGAGGCTACAGTAACAGTATCACGGGGAATGAATAAGTCCATGACTTATATCCACACATTCATGTCTGGGAGGCTCCTATCTGTGACTAAGTGCACCCTAAGAGGATAAAAGAACAGTGTGCCCCTAATCCATGTGCTAACTTATATCACACATACAATAACAGCAGGTGTTTAACCGCTTCAGTATTGAAAGCAATGGCAATAAAACCATGTCACCAGTTTGCAAAAAGGGTCTCATATCAACCCCTAATAGATAAAAAGCATGAAAATAATGAAAGTGTGTGGGAGGAACACCATCGCCGACGCTGTTGTAAGCTAAATTTCTAAGTGCACATCTGCGTGACTGCTCCTGCAACAGACAATGTTTCATCATATAGGTTTCAAGATATCATGCACTGTTAATAAATATAGATATACTTGAATGTCAAGAAGCTTCTTGTAGGTTTGGATGAATTTGGACTAAGCTATAACATTTGAAAGGTTATTAATCAACAAACTGAAGATCCATACACTACTAAATTTAACTTTTAATTCAGTTGTAAGTTTACAAAATATAAAAGATCAACAACAACAAAATAAAAAAAAAGAAAGAAAATGACCCTTATATTAACCTTGACCAGAATGATATTTACTTTGGCTAATTCACTTGGTATCCAATGCTGCAAGGCAAACCTAGACTGTATTTGTTGTGCAACACAGCAAACACCTGTGGGGGAGGAAATGCTAACATTTCCAACCATGTCAAGGCTGTTACTTAATCAATCCTTTCTGAAGGACTGTTCTGAAGAATAGTAGTAGCAGTACTTTAAGGCTTGAAGGATGCATCCTTTGTGCTTTCAAGGCTCACACAGTCCTTAGTGCAAATCCAAGATAATCAAGGTTTGCGCGTCGTGTAAATTAGCAAAGAAATACTATGCAAATAAGTCTATTTTGGCAGTATTTGCTGTTGCCCTATAGAGCTTCACTTCATACTCTGAGCCAAGAAATGACACCAAAGCATAAATCTCCAAACGTGAAAGGCTACCAGGAAGCCAGGTACCAGCTAAAATGTTTTTAACTGTCACATTAATTTTTCAGCTATTGCATTTAGAGTATAATTGCACTTTAGACTGTTGCCAAAGCTTAATTTTATTTCATAGTGTGCTTTTCAAATGTAAAGAAGGGAGCTTTGTTAAACCCATCCTATCAAAGATGCATCTGTTTGAAATTAACATATGATATCTGCATGAGTAACACCGCTATGTTCTGCTGTTTTACAAAGCTAAACCCCTTTCAATAGATATATCACATACGTGTAATTCGTAAGCAAAAATGGATGTAGTGTGAATTAATAATGAACAGAAGAAATTCAGCCCTTAAAGTTATATTTGCTATTAAAATTGTCTGAAATAGTCCAGGTGGTACATGATAAATGGCCTGTACTTGTATCAGGTCCAGAGGACCCAAAGCGCTTTATACTACATTCAGTCATTCACACATTCACACCCACGCATACACCCCTTCACACGCTGATGGCGGCAAGCTACCATGTATCAGAGCCACCAGGGCCAAAGACAAAAAACATATAATGATAGTGATATCTCCTTTTAAATCCATGTATCGTTACTCCTTGATTGAGTCAATGAATGAACAAATGAATGACTAAATAAGTACATAAACTGCAGGAGAAGACACATTTGACCCTCAAAGGTCGAGCCTTGTACTTAAAAGGATTTTAATTTTCCACAGCTGAAGTCTTTGAGTGTGAAAACCACAAGATGTCTTTCTAGCTCTTTTGAAGTTCCTGTGAAAAATAAATTATGCAGTTTTGGTGGTATGAAGGAGAGAAACAAGGAGGGTACTTGTAGGGAGGTTGATCAGTGTGAATGTACCAGTGTGAGAGGGAAGAAAGCAGACTTGCAGCTTCAAGTGAAAAAGACAATTTCTTGATTGGCCCTTGATTAACTCATTTCAAGTCTTTTCCGCTACAAAGCCACCACAAAACAAAGGAAGCAGCCAATAACTCACAGCCATGAGTCATGATAATTAAACACTAACAGTGTGATGCACATCATCATATTAATAATAATGACTGTAAAATTGTGCAGCCAAGATTCAACTCAATCCAAGGGTGCAATTTGGATGTAAACAGTGCTTAAAATGTTTCCACCAAGGATTCACTAAACAGTATTTCATGAGAAGATATCCTATTGGGTGTCCAAACTAAGCAATAAACCTGAAATACCTCTGAGTTTTCAGTAGATTCCGCTGCCCAACTTTCAAAAGATATATAATCAATGCTTTTAGTCAACATTTATTGAAACAAACATACAAACTACTACTGAATCTTTGCCTCAGGGTATAATCATTAGTAAGAACACAGCCTCACACATAGCCCTTTGGATATGTCTGCATGCAAATTTACAAAATTTTCTTGCACAGAAAATCAACAGAAATACAACTCTGAAATAGCATCAAATAATGTAAAGGGTTTTTAGAAGCTGACGTTCCATCATTGACATTTCGCATGACAAACTGCAAATATTTTGAGTCACTAACGAGTGGAAAAGCTAACAAAATTCAAAGAGGAAAACTCTGAAAGAACCATTAATCAATACCACTTGAAAAGATTACAACAAAATCCTGGCAACTTGGAATGAAACTATAAATAATTCAAGACTTTTTCCTATTATGATACATTTCAGTGCTCCTGGAGACTGTCAGGCTCGGCAGCTGTGACGCTGCAGCTCTGCAAAATAGTGAACAACAGCATTTTGTCAGCAGACTGCTCCATGATACAGCAGTACAACAATGCGCTTACAATGCAAACATGTTGCAGAGGACATAAAGCTGGCATTGTACACATAGTTTAAATTTTTCAAAGAAAAAAATAAAGATCTGAGCAAAATTTTATTTGTAAACAGTTGGAATATTGCAACATAGGTGTTTTTGGAACACCACATGCATAAAAAAATAATGTTACAAGTTGATTGTAGTTAGTAGTAGTAATGTAAAAGTAAATTTTAATGGACAATATTGTCTAGAGCTACACAAATCTGCCTCCTGTCAACAACAGTTTTGTATCTTCATTATTTCTTAAAACATAAGACAAAAGGTCATTTTATTTGTCATCATGTTTCTAGAACTTAATGAAATCAGTGTGGTACCCTCAGTGATACATAGATGAATAAAATCAGTCCTTAGTATTAAAGCCTTTTCAATACACACGTTAAATCAAAGTAAAGATTTGTGCAATTTACTGACTACTTTTTTTAGGCATTTCAAAAATGAACAAAAGATGATTAGGATTTGACCGAAAAAGGAGGCATAAGAATGTTTTGTTTGTTCTATCCAGGAAATCTCAATAAAATAGAATGTTACTGGAAAGAAACTTAATCATCAAAGAGATACATTATAAAGGTTAAATATAAATTTTTTTGAAAATGATGATTTTTCTATGTAAAACTAATCAAAACATGACATTTGTTTTTGTTTTAGATTAAAATGTTACATCAAACCAGAGTTTTTGATAGAGAAATATGGGTTTAATAAAAATTATGCTTGTTGACTACCTAAGGGTTATTTTCAAAATGTACTTTAAATATGACAAACAAGTTTCATCAGAACAAGTGATACAAATTATTTATGTGTACCTCTGGTGTACATATTTCATGCAGGTCAGACCTGTTATTTTAAGTATATAAAAAATGTTATCCTTTTCTTTATCTAATACCAAAGTGAAAATCAAACAAACAAACAAAAAACACTCCTGCATCATGGGTCATGGAGCCAAAACTAAATGTGCTTCTGGAGCGAGTGAGTTTTCTGTTCTTAGTTGTTTTCCTTTTTGTCTTAGAAGAACAATAGTTTGAGGAAAAATGTTTTATAGGCATGGTGAATGTTAACAATTTGTCAAATACAAAGGACCCTAAAACGCTACGCACTACCCTCAGTCTTTCACCCATTCAATTCAATTTCAGTGATCTCTTGTCGCCCTGCTGCAGGTTGTCGGTGCCACTGGGTCTTCTGACCATCACCAACAGGCAAACTGGGTGAAGTGTCTTGCCCGAGGACAAAGTGATGGAAACAGATGGAGTGGGGGCTCGAACGAGCCGGCACCAACTCTTCCCGCCTTCCCCACCATTGCCCATGGCATCTACAGTAATGTCCCTAAGGACATTATTAACTTTAGAGTTTCAATCAATGTTCACATAGTTCACTGAATAGGATTTTCTCAAAGCACATCAAATGCTTGCAAGACTTCATCTGATCATTTCATGATATGTTCAATTTATATTTTATAAAAACATATTTTAAAATCTGCGTTTGAAACATTTTCAACCATGACAGTAAGTGGGGTCCTTGTAGAAATCATGTTGGATTTGGTAAGAAGTTCTTGTTTGAAGTAGCGAGTGCATGCTTTTTCTTAGCAATAGTGCTACCTGGAGTCTATTAAATATTTAAGCCTTCTTTTGAAAATTCTGCTCAGAAAATAAAATATTCTGCACATACTGCACAACCATACACTAACATGCAGATGTACTTGTGTACAAATTCACAAGCATAAAGACTCAAATATAGTTTTTATTAGTATTGCAGTAGCATTGTGTTGCATATCTATGGGGTTTTGCAATCCCATAGATATGGGATAGTGTCGACTTAACATATGAAATGACCTTCAATGTTCATGTCTCCCGCTGTAAGAATATCTCCGATCTTCTTAAGAAGTGAAGTTCAAAAGGAATAGAGCATCTAGGCATAACTACCGCTACTCCTTTTGATATGAGCCGATGTGTGTGCATGCTCACTGAATGACTATGAGAATATAAAGAAATATGAAAAAGCTTTTCTACAGTATTTTGCTGCACATGTACTAGCATCAACAAAAGGGTTGAACAATAAAGGCACACCCCAGTGAACCAGAACGACATAAAAAACAACGAATTTATCTCAGTCGTTTAATCCAAAAAGTGAAACACGTTTGTTTCTGTATATTTATTGAGCCTAATGTATTTCTGATCATTTTAATAATTGTAGATTATACCTATAAGACAAAAACAGAATTTACATAAGATATTATATAAGAAAAATGCCTTTTTGCAGGAAAGTCAGGCAACATCATCATGTGAAAAACTGACAAGACAGCTCATTATTAAAGGAGGCAGATATCTGAGTGCTGCATTCAGGCACATGTTGGGTATAAGTAAAATGTTTGATAGAAAAATATACAGCAGGAATATACAGCAGGGAAAACAACAGTAGGTGTAACTTTAAACATGGCCTCTTTCCCACAGGCACCTTTCATATCTGACATTTCTTCACCTATGACTTTGACTGTTTAAAGATATTCATGGATTTATGCCTTATAGCTTTTTTCTCATTTCAGTCTTAGACTTCAAAATTATGAACCAAGCATAATGGGAGGCTTCAAGATCCATTGTGCTGTCGGAAACTATAATAGCTATATTCTTCTTTCCAGTAGTTCTATATTTAGAGTTTTCATACTTTTGAAAAAAAATTTAATTATTTGTGCTGGACAATTTTCTCAAAAATGTCAAAACTTCTATCTATCTGCATAATTAATTTGATTTTATTGTAACACTGTCAGTGTCCTGTCTGCCAGTGAGATTTCCTCTGCTTCTTATTTTCGCTCAAAGTATCACTGACTTGTTCTCAAAAGAGATTAAACTGTCATCCTGTCTGCCTCTCCTCTCGTTTCCAGTCCAAGGTCAGTGCAATCCGCCATTTATCTGTCCATCTCCTGACCCATCTGATTACCCCTGCCTTTTTTCTTATTCTCTGTCCAAACCTCCACTGACTTCTCCTCTTGTGCTTGACAACTCCACTTCCTGTCCTCAGCCTCTCTTACCTGATAAGCGGTTAGCCCAAACCTGCAATCAGACTGATTCCTTTCTAGCTGCACATCAGGAATGTGAATTGTACTTAGAAAAAACCAAAAACAGACACATGCACAATAATGGTCAAAAACACAAATTTAAACACAGTTATTCCATGTGCAGGTAATATTTTACTTTTTTTGTTTTTACCATGACTCATGAGCCTTTTAGATGTCATCTTCCAACATGAAACTGTGATCTTAGAGCTTCTTCTTACTTCTTATACTACTGGTATATTTTAAATCCCAATGCCATCTGGCAGGAGGACCTACTTTATTTAACCAGTTAATGCACTTATTTAACTATTATTTGTTGATATAAGCTGTTTGAGAAACACTTCTCATTTAAAAACATGGCATGAACAGGATTTAATCACAGTCTTAAGACTCATTCAGTAGCATTGTGTGAAGCGATGCAGCCAATTTCCTGTGAACTTCACGTAGCCTGTGGAACATTTTGAAATCCGCCTCACTAACTTTAGAAATTTTTCAAATATATTTAAAAAACGTTGCACTAATATGGACCGAAACTTTTCCAGTGTTTTCTGCTGTACTGTCCTCACTGCCATTTAAGTTTGTGTATCATTACTACATTTGCTTAAAGCCATTTTTTTCTGGCATGCATATGGTAATGAAAATTATTTTTATTTTGCGAGTTGGCACTGCTAAAAAAGTAAACATATAAAGACTCCAAAAAGAATCCATAGGTCTTGTGTTTTCTTGCATTAGACGGTGGCAAGTAGAAAAGATGTCAGTCTCCAAGAAGTAAAAAAAAAGGGAAGATATTGTTGATCACATACATAAAACAAGCTCAAAAGTAACTGCAGCTTTGAATGATACGTATTCTACTTATCACATTTTGCGCTTTTGAGCTTTTACAATCATGTTTTATTTTTCTTCTGTGTATGAACTCAACCGCTGTACGGTATGACTGTTATGACTGGGACTTGGGTTGGATGAATCACAATCAGCAGAAGCCTGTGGCGGGATGGTGGTGTGGAAAGGGGCAGGCAGTTCACAGCAGCGTGACAGAAAACATCTGAATCTTCTTGAACTGACTCTGAACTCTGAACCCTTTACAGTTGCGGCTTTGCACACAAGATCTTCAACTAAAGTGCAGAGAATAGGGCAAACTTCACACAAATGAAAAAAAAAAAAAAAAAAAAAAAAAAAGAATTAGCTCCAAACAATGCTGAGGATCTAGTCAGATCTCACAGCAATAACAGTGATTCAGAATCATGCATTCTCTGGTTATTTTAGGGAAATGCCCTTAAATATTAACGTACAAAATACAAAAACTTCCATAACTTCATGTGTGGTGGTGTGATTTTAAAACATGTCACGCTACAGTCGTTTGTCAATGACAAAATTTTGCACATATCACAACTGTAGCTAAGTAGAGATTCACAGAGCTCCCTTGAGAGGCTTTAGAGCCTTAATCTTGTTAAGTTCATGCAAGACATGAGGGCCTGACAGCTTTTTTAAATCTTACTAAAACTGTTGCAGTGCTTGTAAAGTATTAGATTTAGTGGGAAAGAACTCTGGACATTATTAGTATTCACTGCAAGAAAGCAAAAAAAAAACAAAAAACAGGACAGAAAGATGAATGACAAGGAAAAAAGCATATAAGTGGTAACAAGAGCAAGTGAAGGAGGAAAAGAGTAAGAAAGAACAAAGCAAAGTGATAGCAGAAGTGATGAGAGTATGATGAGAAAGGAGAAGGGGGCTCCTTTGGGGTGCAATTAAAGCTCTAAGCTGTGTTTTTCACTGACCAGTAGAGCTTGAGAGATATAAGGCAAGCAACGCCTGAGTGGAGATGCAATGACATGGGAAGAACGTATAAGAAAGAAGACTCTCAGTTACATAGATACTATGAAAATACAGTACAATATCAAGGAAAATATGAAAGAAGAGAATGAACAGAAAAACATGTCAGACCGTAAGCTGTTATGGACAAAGTGAAATGAAAATGTGGTTGTCAGTGTTGGTTAACAAAAAAAAACTCAGTTGTAAAATGAAAAAATACATTTCTAAATTTTTAGTGCTTACCTAATAGGGTTTACCTGCTACCATACCATAAAGGTACATTACAGGATACAGCTGGACTATGTTCTGCTGGTTATAACAACCAGCAGAACTTTCTTCAGGTTTCTCCACTTTCACCATTAGGTTCAGTACTGTGCTGCAGAAACACCATCTGCACCATCATCTTATCAGCAGTGTTGATCACTCTGAGCCGACTGCACTTCCCAGCAAGCAGTTTTCTTGCAAACCAAAAATTATGGGTTTGATTCCAGTTTCTTCCTATCGTGTGTAGAAGGCACCTAATCCCAAGTTTTCTGTAGATCTGCAGATCTACAGATCTATAGATCTACAGATCTGCCATTGAATGAATGGCAGATCATTGAGTTGGCAACTCACCCACATTCCTTATGGGTGAGTTGCCCATAAGGAATGTGGCAACTCACCCAATCATCAAAGTATATTTAGTCATAGTATATTTGGCAAAAATCACTATTTAAAAAAACAAAGAAAGAAAGAAAGAAAGAAGGAAAGAAATTATATCTATATATATATATATCTATCTATATAGATAGATATATATATATATATATATATATATATATCCATATATATATATATATCTATCTATATAGATAGATATATATATATCTATCTATATAGATAGATATATATATATATGTCTTTAGAATTCCTTTGATACCATCTGCACATTGTTCACTGGCATAAAGGTTTTGGAATGTTGCACGGTAGCAAATATTGCACAATGAAAAAGATTTCCAGTGAATCCCCTACTCTGACTGCAAAATAATTGCATTCTCCTGATTGAGTAGTTATGATAATTTGTTGACAGAAGTTTTTGTTTTTGGTCCAGGAGGATCTGGTCTCTCAAAATGAAATAAATAAAAATAAAACTGCCCATAAGGAATTTGCGCAGTGGGTGTTCTTGATCGTGATCTCTCAGCATTTTAACTTTTCATCATTTAAGCTCTTTCCTTGTTTCTGTATGCTTTCAAGTATTTTGTTTTGCCCCCCAGTTTTTATTTTTTCCAATGCTGTGACTCATTAAAAAATGATGACAAGCAGATGAAAGCCAAATTGCCTCTGGAGGGTCACACACCTTTAACAGATAAGATGGTTTTTACTTGAAACGAGACTGACCCGTAGGCTGCAGATGGATTAACTGAAGTCTCAATTAGGAGATTACGTGCAAGGGATAATACAACATCTTGTATGCAAAATAGGATAGATTTCAAAGTGACTTGTCTTTTTTTGAAAATCTCTCTTAGGATTTGCTGGCTTCCACAGGACCACGAAGCAAAGCAGATCTTTTACGGTCCAGCTACTTGTAACACTAATCCTACTACTTTAACAATCTTGATTCTTTTTTTTTTTTCTCTTCTTATTTTGCTATAAAAAAAACAGCATAAAAGTTTGATTATCAAAACTTATATCATTTTTTATACATATTGAAATTCAATTTATGTCTCTCTGAGGTGATCTCTCCACTGAGATCTCACAGACCATCGAGGACATTTCACCTCCAGCTCAGCAAGATGAGCTGAGGCATGACAGTGATTTGAAAAATTCACAGTAATTGACGCTGACAGTTGTGGGATGGCGGTGCATCGGGTGTTGTTTCCCTTTCAAAAGGATGTTTGGTGCTGCAAGCGCCTTACTACATTGGATCGCTGCTAATGCCCAGCTCCCTCGGGTGTTGTGGTGAGTCAAGTTCCCTGTCGCAATGCATTCGCTACAACACGGACATGCTCTGGGGAGTCTATGACTGATCCTACTTGCCTTGTAATGTTTTGTTATTGTATGCACATGTTTGTGCGGGACTGTGTGTCTTTTACAAAAAAAAGTGTATATATGTGTGTGTGTACTGCCATCCCTGAAATCTAAAAAGTACACACATGTGCACAATAAAAGACTTTGAAGCTTCCTGTAAATGTCAAACACTTTGACCCATGAGCAATTAGTGAACAGGCATTCTAAATGCAACTTGTACATCTTTGGACACTTACAGTATGACAGTCCCAATGGCTTGGGTTGTACAGGTGCTACAAGCTGAGCATGTTTTTATTCATTTGTGTGGTCGCTATAAACAGTAAAATATTAGCTAATGCAGTTAGCATGATGGTGTTTGTTTGTATCTCATCTTTTTGCCAAGATATTAACAGCTAGCTTAAACTGGTAATGTGCCCTCTGTTTGCAAAAAAAACTTCACACTGTAAACTCTGGGTCAGTTCGCCCCTTGCCCTTCTCCTAGCTGTGCGTTGCTATTTTATTCCTACCTACTGCCATTTCATACTTGTAACCGAACCACTTTGGGTCCTGTACCATGTCAAATCTATGTATTTTTCATTGTAGTTCTGCATTTTTATGAGTTATTAAGATAAAAGTAATACAAATACTCATCTCTCATGTTTAATATGATCAGATTGTTGTATTGTGTTATGATTCAATATAATTTGGTTCAGATCTCCATTTGGGCCAGTTAATTCTTGTAAATTATATGCGTGTAAAATGTCTCCATGGTGTTATGAGTTGAACTGTTATGTCATAAAAAAATAGTTTTTTCCTAATAACAACAAATAGCAAATATGAACAGGACATTACACTCTCTTGCTACTGTAAAAAAATTTAAGTAGGTCAAAGAATGCAATTTTTAGCCTCAGTATCAACAATCTTTTATTGCTGTTGTGCTGTTACATTAGACACTGTTACACCCAGTCAAAGAATATCCAGCAAGATTTGAATCCATACAGTCTTTGTAAACTCGAGGGAAAACATAGACAAAAAATGTTGTCTGGAGATGTGCAAAGCAGAAACATACAGCAAACGGGGCTTCTCTAAAGATTTTAATTAGTCAAATAAAAAAAAAAACTTTACATAATTTGCCTTTAACATCACATTAGTCTGTGTTAGTGCACCTCATAAAATCCTAATAAAAGACAACTAAATTTATAGTAATGTGATAAGCAGTCAGTTTAATCAGTTAGACACTGTAAATAATATTAAAACTATTCAGTTGTAACAACCTCATCAATCAGATTTAGTTGCCAGCTATGGATAATAATACACGCCTTTGGTAGTGAATTTTGTCATTTCACAGTTGCTTGCTCAGTATACAGTGGACAAATTGGAGGGGCAGAAAATATTTCTAAATCTATTATTACATAAAATTATTTAATTTCAGTTTTATAACTTGTTTTGTAACTAGTAGCATGTAACTGGTAACATTATTCTGGCTAAATGCTATAGAAGAACAACCTCAGACTTCTTTTGGAGAATATAAGTGGAGAATATATGCAATATCAACCACTTTGTCACAGTTTTCCATTTGACCTTTCATAATCTGCATTTTTCATAAGTCTTCTCTTGTTTCTGAAGGGAAACATGAAGAAAGTCAAAGGACTGGGGTAGTCTCACACATGCATCTATGTCCAACACTGTATTACAATGTAAGAAGGTTGAAACCTTTACAATGCCCCTTCAACTGCAAATTATCATAATCATGTTTTTTTTTTTTCCTGTAGTTTGACTTCATTTCTGTCCTCAATTTTATTATCGCCTTGCTCACTCCCGTTGCTTCGCTTCCTCCTGTCTCTTACAGCAACAGCAGGGTAATTGCAGGCTACACGCACAGTCACACGCATGCAGGCAAAATGAAGGTCTTGCATGAGGAAATAGAGCACATTCAATATTTAAAGGGGCACTCAGAAAGGTTATTCCTCCCTGAAATGGTAATGCCTCTACTCGGATAGCGTGTGGAACATACAAGCATACATATCTCTCTCCGTGCCTTGGGGAAGATTTTTGGAAAAAAGGTGCTTGAAAAAATGTGCAACGTGCTGTCACCTAATCTTTTGCTGACCATCTGAAATTCAGATGTGTGTCTAAATATGTTACTACAATATGATGCCTATGGCAGGCTGACAGACTGCAGTTTGGGAAAAGAAATACAAATCAAGCAGACTCAGAGATTCCGAATCTTTGTATGACAAAAACACTAACTTTGAAAGTCTTTAGAAAACACAGGTCAATTGTAATTCTCCGACAGAAAAACTGCACAAATGGCTCTTTAGCAGACAGAGGCCTGTCAATATGTGTCCATGGTGTGATGACCTCGAACTGCAGCGTAACATGCCTGGCAGTATGGGCTCATGGTGCACAGCCTTCTGGGAAGGTTAGATCTCCAGGCAGCTGGAGAGAGGTAAAGGTTAGTTCTGATGCTAAAAGGAGCGTAAGGGTTAGGACACTGAGATTTACACGGCTCATGGGGATGTAGTTAGTGAAGTAAAAGTGCAATCTGTTAAGGGCAGCTGATTAAAATATTTGGTGTTTGCATTGAGGATACTCACACTCTTTGAAATTTACAGATTTTTAATGATTGCTTAAGGATGAATTTATTAGTTATTATGGTAGTTCAATATGTAGTTGAATGCAAACCTTCAGTCTGAAGTCCCTTATTGTTTGAACCTACTTTCAGAGCTCAATAGTTCATTTTGAAAATGATCATTGTATTTTTTCCTTCAAAGAATAAGCCATGACATCTT
Organism: Girardinus metallicus; assembly: GCA_903067095.1. Classification (NCBI taxonomy): domain Eukaryota; kingdom Metazoa; phylum Chordata; class Actinopteri; order Cyprinodontiformes; family Poeciliidae; genus Girardinus; species Girardinus metallicus. Next base: position 36,763 of record CAEGAE010052951.1, on the reverse strand, counting down.
CTGTAATGAAACAGATGATTTTTTAAAACGTAAAAACTAGTTTTGTCTTTCTTGTTGGGAACAATTACCATGAAGTATTTGAAATAACTGAGAATAAAAGCTGTGGAGGATTTTGATTAGATTTTATTTATTTCTTCTGATGAATTGTAGTAAATCGACTACATTTCTCTGAAATGAATTACTTGTTTAAGGTACTCCTCCCGCACTGCATTCAGATTTAAGTTTAGGCTGCTTCTTTCTTCTATGCCACTCTAAATTTTTCATTTTATCTTTCTGGCGTGCCTGAACGTAGAGTTAGAAATGGATATTCTCTTTATGAATTTCTTGCTAAAGATCAGAATTTCTGGTGCAAAGCTGACAAGATCCTAAAGCATCAGAGCTGCGTTGCTCCAGATGCAAAGGAACGCAGATCTCCTGTAATGTTCCAATTTTATGCCATGGGTCCAGAAAATAATTTTTCAGAAATCTTGGGATTTATCAAGATTTTTTATTTTTTTGGCAAATGTGTGTTTTGTAAAAATGATCATATGTAAGACAAGTGAGACCTTCAGTGTTATATATGTTGTTTTCTGTTCCTTTGTGACCTCCTGTCGGTGCATTCATGGGGTAATTTTGGTTGGGCGGTCACTCCTGAAAAGGTCCACCACAGTTTTGCTTTTGTGGTACTGACTAACTGTGGTTCTCTTGAGTGTCAGTCATAAACATAGATAAATAATCTTTTGATCCTCATCTGCTCTTAGATTTGTCCAGATTGTGTGTTGCTTTTTGAGAGCTTTTACCCTACGTCGTGTTTCAACCACATTTTGTGTAAGTGATTTATTAGTTCTAAAATCTGGCAGTAATCAGTCCTGAGCATGGGTAATGACTAATTCCTGATTTTACAATAGAAGCAACCACATTTTCAAGTCTTTATGAAAGCTTTTTTCCCTTTATATTCTAATCATAATTTGAAAACTCCTTTTTAAATTCACCCAGGTTCTCTTGCCTCAGAATGTGTCTGATGACACACTCATCACGCTGTGAAATATTTTTGATTTCACCTCATATAAAAACTCATCTTAGCAAAGCACTTACTGTCTGAATTTCATCGTTGCACACAACACCACCCAATGCTAGAAAAACAAAAACAAATAAATTGGCTAAATTATCAAATTATTTACTCATTTAGAACTCTCATTTTTGGTAAACAGTGAGACATTGAGAAAATGTTCTACATACAATTTCTTGCTTTCTAACTAAAATATACAAAGAAATAAAAAAAAACATTCCATTTACATTCCTGATTCCAATTCATATATTTAAATGAACAACATACAAATGGATTCTAATTAATACTGTAGTGTAAAACTGCTGTAAGTTTAAATGGATATGTAGTGTCTGGTGTAGAAAACCTTCTTGTTGGTTCTTAGATTTTAGATGCATAATACCTTTACTTGTAGCTCATAGAAGTATGTACAAAACATATGTGATCTGATCAGGGAATTTTATAAACCCATTTATAAAGAATGACAATACTGCACCCAATGAGTTCAGGTGATCCAGTGTCACTTATCTGGTCAGTTTATTTCCAGTACTTGAAATAAAACTCTAGAATTAGAATAACAAAATTAAAACATTAAAAAGGCCACCTAGATGGTTTATCAAAATCTTCCCAAAAACACAGCACCTTCCATACTTAAAACATGTGTAAAAAGGGAGGATGTAGATTTAAGTTTTTTTTTTTTTTTTTTTTTTTGCATTTACATAATTTCATATTGGGAAAAAATTTACACATCAGGCCTTTTACTTAAATACATTAATTCCATAGAATATATGTATCCCACCAAAATATTTATTTTTAACGAAAATCACCAGTTGGCTGCAGGAGTGGATATTGACTAATTATATGTATTAAGTTTTGTGAAATTATTTCTAGGAGTAGCTTTATTGCACAGTATATTTTTGTATAATTTTATTTAGATAACTATTTTTCTTTTTACTTGTAATGAAGCAAAAACATATATTAAAATAGTGCTACACCTAGTTGAATACAATTCTTGGCCACTCTACCAATCTCTGGTAGGCATTTCACCAATTCCTGTGCAATAAGTTCAACTGAAGTATTTTTATTATTATTTTGAAAAAGAAAAGACTGAAGAGCAAGTCCAAAATCAGATGCAAATGGCGTCTCAAATCATGCATTGCACTGTGCAGTAAGAATAATTTTCTTCTGTTTGTAGCGTTCTGTGACACAGCTGGCTAGCGCTGGCAGTAACACGGTCAAAAAATAGTTTTCACATTAAATGATGTCATTCCTCGCATCATCATTATTTACAATAACTCTTTGAAGAATCTGAATTGATATGAGTAACAATATTTAATTTCCTTCTGGGATTAATAAAGTATTTTTGAATTTGATTTTGCCACAGAACAGCGCGTTTACATCATATCCACGGAGATATCCATAAATTTCAACAAAATCTCAAGCTTTGGTTATCCCATGCAAACCCAACACATAAAAAACTGACTTTAGTAATTTACTTATTATATGGAGTCCACAGATAATGCTTATCTTGTGAAAATGGGGCTCTAGATAGATTGTTAAAAAGGTTGAAACAACTGGAACTGTGAAAAGAGCACAAAGGCTGGATGAGGACCCAATTTCATAATTTGAGCCATGTACCATGAGCTGAATGGAAAGTGAAGTAACAAAGTCTCCAAAGTCCTTTGTTGGAGCAAAAAAAGCAACATTTGGGGTCACTAAGTCTTCATAACCACACTTAAACATTAAACAGGACATGATTTTTACACATGTATTATACGTATAGGGGCTGCTAAAAAGTATGCCTGAATTGTCTTACTTGCCTCTGCAGATAGAAGGCACAATGCCATCATCTTCTCTGCCGAATGGTGTTTTTTATTTTTATTAACTTCAGTGAACAACAAAGTTCAAAGAAACTGGATTTTTAAAGCTCTTACATGATTTGTGATTACTTTGAGTTGGAATAGATATGTCCACTCAACGGCTTGTAGGTGTCCAGTGCAGTTGGACAGCAGAAATAGCACTTTAATGTCCCCTCTCAGTCTGCGAGAAGTTCTATTTTTCTTTATTTTAATAGAACTTCTTTGAAGCCTGATTTTGTCCTGCGCATCTGTTAAAATTCAAATGTACAAAAACTGAAAAATATTTTTTTTTTATATAAAATATAAAGAAAATTAGTTTTCCTAAGATTCTTATGGGGTCTTAATAACTGATGTGCAAACTAAATGGTTATGTAACAGAGGAGGTATTCATTTGTAATTAAATGATCCTGGTACTTTTTAGATAGTGTATATTTTAGATAGTGTTAGTTCCCTCACTTAAAGCTAGAAGACTATAATTTAAAGTCTTCTTTAAATTATAATATAAATTGTGTGAATAAAATGTGTAGGTATGTACTCGATGGTTAAACAGCAAGATCCTTGAGTGTATCCATGATTTCATGCCTTGATATTCCATATGTTATATTATATTGTTATAAAATATAGCACTTGCTATTGTAGTTTCTTTCTGGAAAAATAAATATTTTCTTTTCTTTAACATAATCATTGCAGAAGATGGTAATTTGAATATAAATGTTTTTTTTCACTAGGCTACAGTGCCTGAATTTTAATTTGCAATATTTGTTCGACAAGCCCATTTGTCAGATTAAATGTTCCTTTTGAAAATAACAACCTTGAAGCATTTATTAAACATACTTCCACCTCCCAAATACATTCCTGTATTAAGGACGGGGAAATTATCCAAATCTTTTTTTTGTTGTTGTTGTTGTTTACTTAATATCATGTTACAATGTTATTCTCTCATCATAAACATATTTGGAACGTTGCTTTGATTCTCTAATGCCAGGGTGTCAAACTCCAGTCCTCAAGCGCCACTGTCCTGCAGTTTTTAGGTTGCCACAGGTACAAAACACTGGAATGAAATGACTTAATTACCTCCTTCTTGTGTAGATAAGTTCTCCAGCGCCATGCTAATGACCTAATTATTCTATGCTGGTGTGGTGCAGCAGAGGCACATCTAAAAGTTGCAGGACACTGGCCCTTGAAGACTGGAGTTTGACACTTGTGCTCTAACGCATGCCTAAGAAATCTCCTGCAGCAGCCATTTGGAGTATTTAAAACACTTGCTCAGACAAAGCACCGCCTATTTACACAAAGCTCCTCCCGGGAGTCTGCCTTTGTGAATATTTTATTAGATAAATATATAATCATTCAAAACAAATAATGCAAACAAAATACTATTTCAAATGTTTAAATTCTAACACTAAAGTAAATGAAGTGTTCATTCAGGAGTGAAGAGTTTATGCATGAAGCCTCTCACTGACACAGCTGTGTCCTTGCCTGTTTTTGACAACGTTTCCTGACTATGCACAAACAGGCACAAGTGCTGAAGTGAATGGTTGATTTGTATGCCTGTTGGTGAGTAGTTGGGTCATAGTGTTCATAAGCCCTGGTTTCTGTCAGTGATTAGCTGAGGCCTAACATTGTCATGCTTGAGTTAACAGCTCTGAGTTCCTGGCATATGTTCCTGCTTGCTGTGTGTGCTGATGTTTTGTGGCGACAGTAGGATGAATGTGTTGGCTTTGATAAGTGATAATAAAGTTGCTTGGCTTCAGTATCTGATGGATTACTGGAAAACAAGTATGAGAAAACACCTGTCTTATGCTAAATATCTGTGCTCCTTTCCCTTTCATTCATGCCACACACATGCACACGTGCGCACTCTGGGAATTGTGACCAAGTGTTATTTTCTGTGACATGAGCAGCTGCTACTGAATAAACATATAAAAAGAGCCAAGAGCTCAAAGGGGTTGATCCTTTCTTTGTTTTAGGCTCAGCTTTATGCTGATTGCCATGCCATTTTAAGCATTACCAGGTATTTTGAGTACCACTTTTAATCTGCTAAAACACATGAATCACAAGTTTTAATACAGATGGGAGATTTTGAATCATTTTTTTGACTTTATTAAATCCCACAAAGTCAAAAATTTACAATTCTTTCAAGAATTAGCCTAAAGCTCGGTCAGTGAGATTGAAACTGAAATATCTCACGGCAAAGTTCATCACCTCACAGTAAAATAAGAGAAAGAAATATTTCAATATTCATACATTTTGTCTTTTGAGGAAGTTCAGGTAGCCAGATTTGTTTGAAGTAAAGTTTTGTTAAGAGGTTTTGACTCTCTTAGTGTCCCCAATGTAACTGAGTTAGTCAAAGCAGATCCAAAAGCAAATACAGAAGTTTTAGACGCCAAATTACCTTCATTTGAATAATATGGAAGTGTTTTTTCTGTTTGCTTTTGGAAAAAAATATTAGAAATATCTTTAAAACTGCTACCATCCTTACATTAGATGGTCTGTCAGAATATTTTATGCAGGAATAAGGCAGTATGCAGTAGTTCAAAATACCATTTGAACTGCTATAAGCTTTTAATAATCCATTTTGACCTCTCCCATCTATATGATCTTGTCCTTGCAAGGTCATGGTGTTTGGGGAAGGTTTGGAGGGGTTATATCTCCAGTGGTCATAGGGCAAGAAGCAGAGTGCATCCTGGACAGATCACTATCCCATCACAAAACTTTAAGTAATTTGTGTTAAATATGCTCAAACATTTGGAAAATGGTCATTTATATGCAAAATTATGATAGTTTTGGAATTTCAGTGGTTTTAACAGAGTTTTTAGAAAGTAAAAGTAAGTAAAATTTATTTACATAGCACCTATCACAGACATTAAAATCACAAAGTACTTCACAAAATACTTCACAAAGACGCAAACAAAAAAACAAGAACGTAAAACGTAGCAGTCTAGTTATAAGTCCTCATAGCTATGTCTTTATATCCATTTTAAAAAAGTCAGAGGAGTTGAATTAAATTTTTTGACACCAGTATTTTCAGTTTTGAACCAGTTGCAGGTTCAGAGGGCATCAGCTCCAGGCTCCAGAGCTGCTCTGCAGATCATCTGTGTGTCATTGTGGGATTTGTGTTCAACCTTTGCTGGGGAAAGTATAACCTCCTGTGCCAAAGACCAAGCTTCCTAGGGACCTGATGAATGTGATGAAGATCCTTGAGAGGTTGCCAGGACTGCTAAGGATCACGCCGGAGCTGTCAGGAGTAGACTACTGCAAACAACAAACTCAATAGGTGTTTACATACCTGCAGGTATCTGCACATCTCTGCTGTTGATCACAGATTTTATTGTCACTAACTGTAAATAGTCTATGTTTTTTTATGCTCAAATACACATGTATATTTTTAAAGTGACCTCAGTTACCCATTCATTTAAAACTGAGTACACTAAGTTTTTTATAACTACACAGTATTTGTGTTAAGATTTTTTGTACCTTCTCTACAACAAGTTTTTTTTATTTTGTTTTAATATATTGCATATTCCTCTATTTATCAATGTATTAGTTTGATTGTCAGTCACTTTGCTGCTGTTGTACAGAAGTTTACCCATTGTGGGACAATAAAGGATATTCCTATTCTATTCTAATCTATTCTTTACAACTATTTCTAAACTGGGGAAACCAACACTGACAGGTCGTTTTTGTATTCTATTGTACTTTAATTTCATTCTTTTACTTAATTTCATGCTTTGGAACATGCTTTGTTTTCTCTTGCCCGTCATTTTTATCATGTCTTCTTGGTTGTGAAAGAGCTTTTGTAGAGAATTATGCTCTGGTCTAATTAGGATGACCTGCATAAAAACAAAACAAAACAACAACAAAAAAACTCAATACATAGTTATGTTGTAGACAGAATAATAACAGTACATTACAGGAATATATTTGCGCATTTTAGGAGCCAGTTTTTATCTCTTAGCATATGTACTCTCTTACCAACATAACGAAAATAAAAGTTTTCCAAAAACGATTCTTAAGTACAATGCAGTTACAGTTTGGCCAGTAAGAACATTACTAGGGGAATAATCCTCAGCAGGAAAGCACCATTGATTATTAGTTTATTTTCCCATTCTGGGGAATTCAGCTGTTACAGACAGGGGCAATGTGTTGCTTTCAGCTATAGAGAAATATATTAATCATCTTGACATTAACATAAACTTTGTATATCTCACTGTAAAGCATTCAGACAACTCCTTCTTCACAGGACTGGTGGGACTAAAGGACAGACTCAGGATTAATAAATTCTTGCTAGTGCTGAAACTAGTTCTACAGTTCACAATGTGAGCAGTCAGATCCACGGGAAATCTGACACGGAAACACGTGAAAGCACACTGTTACACTGCAGGCTACATTCATTTCGCTCCTCGCCGTGTTGCGTGCTATTGATTCCATGCCACTTCTGATACTCTCTTACACAAACACAGTATTTACCACACATACAAACAGCCAGCGCTGCAGTGAGCGCTAACACTTTCATGATCAAGAGGAATATTAACAAATTTTTCTAAAAATACATTCAGTATTCACCATATGCCATTTATATTTAAGGACAATGAATAAAACATCTGGCAGAATCTTGAATGCATCACTCTGCATTAAAAATGCAGAGGATTCTTCCAACAGGTTTTTAATGAGCCTGATTGGTTTGAGGAGCTGTGTGAGTGAATGCACATCAGAGTCATGTTATTAGGACACCCTAGCTCGATTTCACGATGCATTTGTATTCAAATGCTGTCTTCCTGGCACAATTAGCATTTCTCTTGCTCTAGCAGCAGGAACCCAGCATATACAGTAAAAACACATGACAACAACCTTTTTGGGAACAATTTTTTATTATTATATCACAAAATTTTAACAGGGATGTGCAAGAAATACACTGTAGGTAGAGAAATTATTATGCAGAACTACTGCATTGGGAATGAAACATGAAGCAGGATTGCACACATCACTTGGTATTAGTTCAAAGATGTTTAATCACTGGTGAGCCATATGGCTGAACTAGTAGCTGCACACCATCACATCTGCTAAATTGCTCAGCTGTCAGCAGAAACATGGAGGCAGGCTCTAACTAACACTTAAACGAGCTGGACCAGTTTTACTTCGTCACTCCACCTTTTTTTGTAGATACGTGCTCGATTCTGCTTCATTAGCTCTGCTGTTGTTCTCTCTTTTAATTACTGGTCTCCAAGATCAGCAACGTCTATGGCAATTCAGGTTAGTAGACAGAGATAAAAAAACTACACACAAAAAAAATCTAGACCGAGTCTGCCCATTGTCAACACTTTACAGCAGGATGGAAAACCAGAAGTGCAGTTAAAGTATTTATGACCACATGTTTGGCTTAAGATGTACAGGTCAAGCAAATAAAAAAAAAAAGGTGTGACAGACAGAAGACCGTGGAAATAGAAATGACGCCAGATAGCATACGTCTATTAGCAGCACACAGAGGGAGACAAAGAAAGAGAACGGAACGATGAACCTAAAAGAGATGGGAAAGGATTAAGGGATAGAAAGATTTAAAAATGTGAGAGAGGGTGAAAAAGAAGGATGAAGAGACGTTCAAATGAGCATTAATAGTTTCATAATCGCAAGGTGATTCCTGATGTGCTTTTCATGCAGTAGAATATACTGTGTAATTACATGGTTGGGAAAGGAAAGATTTTTTTTCTTTCACCTGCATGCAGTGGCTAACAGATTGGCAATTGTCTCAGAGAGATGCTCTTTCTAAATTTATTCCAAGATTTATGTTTCTGTAGATCCACAAAGAGCCGCACAGTGAAGCAGTTGTTACTTCTTTTGCTCCAAAGCAAAAAGATTCTAGGTATGAATCCCTACCTGGAGTTTTTCTGCACCGCCTTTTCTTGTCCCCCATGTGCATGGGTGGGTTCTATCTAATCCAAAATGTCCTTAGTTGTGAGTGTGTCTGCATGGTTGTCTGCCCCGTGTATCACCGAGTTTCCCAGTGATAGATGAGCTATCTGTCCAGGGTGTTCCTAATGAAAACTGGAGATAGACACCGACACACACTCCGGTCGCACAAGGATAAGCAATATAGACAATGGATGAATGTGTCCGTCCATTGAGACATGTGCAGTGTAGAAGTTGGTAGCTCTGTGGCTCCAAGAACAGCAATAATTTATGTCCTATGTTCAAATCCCAGCTACAATATAGTCCTTTTATGTTTTTTGGATTATATGTTGGTGCCTTGTTTTGACATGACTGCAGTAGCCATGCTTTTTCAATCTTTGGATGACTGAGGGGTGTTTTAGGAGTTGTCAGATTTTGTAAAGACCTAAGACTTTTTTGAACTTTTCCTCAACTTTAACCTTGACCCGTCTGGTTTGTTGTTACAGCCTATATTCAATCATTCACCCATTTGTAACCCACATAAAATGGGAATGTCTCTTTAAGAAACAGAGACGAGAGAAGCTAGGTAGTATACCTAGCCAATAGGAAGTTTAGTTTCCAGTGTGTATCGACCAATCAGAATACAGACTGTCGCTGTAGGTCCCGCCCTTCTTCTCGTTTCTGCAGCATGTTTGTGTGTGCGGGAGAGATCCGCCATGAGGAGGAGACTGCTAAACTGTGCAGCGTGAGAGTCAGTGTTGGTTAAGACGGTAATAGTACTGGATACGAACTTAAAACAAACCCTTTTGCAGATAGAATTGCTGTTTATTATCCGACTTCTAAGCTGGAAGTTGTCGAAGTGAGTAAACTTCGGTTTTTCTGACGAGCACTGTTAGAGCTACCTCGTTAGCCTCGTTAGCCCTTATTAGCTATCGGTTCCTGGAAGTTTTCCGTTTAGCAGAAGGTAAAGCCTAAAATATAGTATATTATTACTTTATTCATGATGAAAGATCATATTGTTGAGGTTAAAGCATGAAAAATATGCCTTGTTACATTATCTAGTGCCCCATGTGTCCGGACTGAGAGCCACCATGTTGTTGTCCCAAACGTGTCGCATTGAGATCGGTGAGCATATTATGTGCCTTTCATTTCGGTTTTTGCTCTGTTTATCACATTTTTTGTTGAATAATAGCCTTTATTTAAACTATTTAATTATTCAGATGTAAACTTTTGCTGCTTTTGGGTAAAATGTAATGTTTAACATTGTGTATGAAAAAATGCTTTTGCAATTTACTAAAAAGTAAATTGATAATGCTGTGAAATACTGCATTGAGGTAAGATAATTATTTTATTGCAAATTTGGGCAATTTAATAACAAATTGATGCCAGATATGATGTCTACAGGAACATGATTTAAGGATTAAAGCTAGAACAGCTTAATAAAAAGTCTATATTTCTGCTGTCTGTTGACAGGCCAGGTTTTTTTCTATGCTGGATTGCTCCTGAGGTGGATTCCTAATGTGACTTTGATGGTCAGCCGTCCCACCTGGACTTAGAAAGAACTGGATTCCTTCTTTTCCATTTGGAGTCCTGCTGCACCCTGCAGTGTGGTAGGCCTGCATCAATCACATCTTCACACACAGTTGGTTATGCATGAGACCACTGGCTGACATTTTTGCTTATTGTTTCATCCTGGAATTTTGGACTTTACCCTTTGGACAAGTTTTTATTTGGGACATTATAACAAACTGCTGTGTTGGAAATTCTCCTCATGTGAACATTGTTAAGTCGAACCTGAATTGGAACTGAAATGGATTAATCTGTTGTCTATTACGAGTTAGAGTGCAGATTAGCAGGGTGCACCCAACAGATTTAAAACTGAGTATTAACACTTGGCCAAGTATTATTATTATTTCTTGTATTTTATTGTATGTAATTTTATTTTCTTAATTGTGTGTCTTGTATAAACTGTTTGTCAATTTTATGGTTTATGTCAATAAAGCCAGCTGTTCTTTAAAATCATCCAACTGCCTTTGTGTCATTTAAACACTCCACTAAGCTCCTATTGCCGAACCTATTGCCCCATTCATCTAAAATATATAATACTCTTCTCCACTGTGCTATACATTCACACTCTGATTGAGGCAAGCTACTGCATAGCAGCCACAGCTGCCCTGAATCACCAAATGCAGGACAAACTTTTATCGTTATCATTACCATCTTTGTCATGCTGTTTTTTCTTGCTTCTTGTCTTGTATGAGTTATAATAATAGAACTGGTGCAACTAAATCTGAGTAAATCTGTTAGAAGTTTATTAAAAAAAGTTTTCAAAAGCCATACACCAAGTAGTACCAAACTGGTACTACTTTGTTGTCTGTCACATACAATGCAAATGAAATACAATGAATACATAAAATACAAATCTGCAAAAATTCCAGGGAAATAAATAGCTCCATTATTTCCAGTGTTAGAATTACAATTAAGACCTTTGAACTTTATCAAATCTGTTATCACTCTCACACAATGACTGGTGGAGATTGGTAACAGCCAGTCCACGACCCTATAAAGATGGGTGATTATAGGCGGTGGATAAGTGGATGGATCTGATATAATGAGCAAACTTGGTTTTTCATTAAAATGACATCAGCAAGAGTAAAATAATATGCTCTTTACTTGGGCAATCAATTCTAAGTTCCTTAATTTCCATTTGTGTGTTCATGATTAGTGGTGTATGGGGTATGATGGATGGCCAGAATTAAACTTTTGCTGCGTCCAAACACATCAGATGGTCAGTTTGTTTCAAAAACCCCATCCTCTGACATCTTTCTGTGTTGGACAGAAGGTGTGTGTTTCACTCATTAATCACGACTCTCTGAAACTGACAATCTGATTTTCACACCCGCTTCACACCGCTAAGTGAGGAAGGAGCTGTGTCCTCCACTTCATTTATGTTTGTGGCACTTTTTACTGTCTGAACCCCAAACCAACGCTGTCAGTATCTCTCAGGACAGATTTGTTTGGGGAAAATTAAAAGTCCTCTGGTTATTTCTGTGTTTAAATTATATTGTTACTAGACGTGATCAGACTGCAAACCTTGGTCTTGATGTTCAGTCTGTAATGCTCCCCTTCATTTAAATACTCTCAAGCTGCTACAGGAATTTGGAACCACGGTGACTGTAGTTGCAAATGGGCTTCATTGGCAGCGGCAACATCATCAGCAATTTTGCTTTGTACAGCAACAAGAATGTTAGGGCCAAGATTATGTAATGCACATGGAGATACTTTGTGCTATTTAATAGCATAGATACATTAATTTATAACAAAGAAATTTAAGCTAGATTTAGAAAATTAAACTTAAAAAAATGTTATGTTTTCCTTAAAAAATGTTAATGAAAATTTTAAACTGGCTCAAAATGTATTTCATAACTCTAAGAACTGGAATGGACCAAATTAGATGATTAGATTTTAATTTAAACAGTTAAAGGTAACTTCCTCACCTTCCTGTCACATTTTGGTTCTGGTTCACAGCAGAGAAACTTTCCTCTCACCACAAGAGTCTGTTAATGGGGACAGTATCTAGCTGCGATTATTCTCAGGCATCTCAGTTTGCTTAACAAAAGACATTGCTGTGACTCTCAAACCCCTAAACATAATTGTGACTTTTATGACCATCCCTAACTACAAACTACATTGAAAAACTATGAAATTATATGCACTTTTTATCCTTTCTTTAAAATCCCATCTAGAGTCATGAACAGGAATAAACTTGGAGCGATTTTTCTTTGTGCAAACTGAAGGGCTTGTACAGGTGAAGGGCCTTAAAGTGGCCTTTAGTCTGCAGCCTTGAATTAGTGACCACTGTTTCTATATAAAGTTTCAGCCTACTATTTCTCACTGCCTACCTGTCTGCCCTCAGCAAAAATACCAACTGAAGATGAGTCTAGCTTTTAGGGGAGCTACAGATCATTTATTCAATGCCACTTACCTGCCCCCTCATCTGGTGCTGTCCCCAGTAATCCAAGGATTAACAAAATTTTCTGTCGGCAACCCAGCAATAAAAAAAACAATTCAGGGTACAATTCAACTCCAGTCAGTAATGTATAGCTTCACTGTTCCACTCTGCTTAGCATCATTGGTACTGCTGAAAATGATCTCTAGCCTCAGTAGGGTATTGGAACCATGTCAAACTTTTAACAATAAGTTATATCTTAACCTTTAAATAAACTTTATTTAGTGAATGCATGCCTTAAGTAGTAACTTCAAATCTTTAAACATCACATCTTTAGTCTGTAAGTTTGTTTATAACTTGAAATTGATTTTAGTCTTCAGATACTCCTGTTTTTTAAAAAATAAATAAATAAATAAATAATGTTTTCTACATTGGTGTATGTGTTTGCATGTGCGCTAGTATTTGTGAGAGTGAAAAAGTGAAGTAAGTGCAAAATGGCATTACAGCTAGTTTCACATTCTCTGAATTCTGTTTCTTTATAGTTTTTTTGTGTGTGTATATGTGAGCTTTTCTCACACTTTTTTTTTACCTTTGTGTGTGGAAGCTAAAGCCAAAGAAAAACTCTCATAGTCTTATCATAAAGAGAAATATGACAGAATATGATTTAACGTTGGTAAAAGTGGAATGGAAGGTTAATCCACTCCGTTAATCCATAGACCATGAAGAGCTCTGCATGTGTAGTTCTGACTTTAGTATCTTTAGCAATATGGCTTTTTTTATTTTTATGTTTTTGTAGATGCCAAGGCTAAACAATTCTCACAGTGGGATGTAGAGACAATGAGAAACAACAAGTAAACGAGATACTGCTGTCACAAAGAAACAGGGGAAGAGAGTGAATGGGAAAATAAAGGTGAAATAAAAAAAGACTGTGTGGAACAAAAATTAAGCTGTCAGCTCATTGGGGGAAACAATTTTCCTCATTAATAGACCAACAGTGAAGAGAAGACAAAAGGGGACATGCAAAGGGGGCAGGATATGAGGTAAAGGAATGATAAATGACATCATACGGTTAAAATTAGACCCACAAAGACAGATCAGACAGCTTTCTTTTTTTTATCTTTTAGCTGGGACATTTCAGATTATGCAATGACTGATTTAAACCTATGGCATTATTATTTGTTATGATGCACTTATCAGTTGAGCGAGTAACCAAGCAAAACAATATGACTCCTGCCAGAATCAGTGACCTGATGTCACCAAACAGCTGTAGGCTGTAGACGGTTATAAAAATAATCTCAGCTCTCCGACGGCTCATTGTTCCAGAATAAAACCGCCATATTAACATCAATGTATACCATATCAGTAAGGGCTGGGTTTGTGCAATATTTTTTAAGCTACTGTATATTAAAATGTGATGAAGTCACCTATCCGCATACCAAAAATACTGCATTGCAAGTCTATTGGATCCACCTTGAGTGGTCTGTATGCACACACCTAATATAGAATTTAGTGCCAGAGATGCTAAACTCATGAAATGACAGTGAAACACAAATAGAGAAAAAGAGGAGAGAGTAAGTTAACTGCAGCCAATACTCTCATCACAATTTTCAACAGTAAAATTAAAATTTCATGTTTCTCTGACATGGTGCGGTCTTATCCAAGTGTAATTGGGCAGAACTACCACTTTGTTTATTGGTAGTATAAACTGTGAGTTAAATTATATCACAAACTGCAGCAGGATCACAAAGCAACTTAGAATCTCTGCCGTTAATCATGTGGATTTACACTGCATTGTTCAATTTAATTCTAATTTACAAGTTCATGAAATGTAAGCTCCCTGTAGCTCAGAGAATAAAATTCTGAAAAAAAAAAAAGTAAAACTGCTGCAACACTATGCTCCCATAAATCAAGGCTTACAAACTAATTTGTTCAGTGTTGTCTTTGAATAATAAAAACTGGAACATCTTTAACTGCATTCCGCATTTCAACCTCTGATTGCTTTCTTTTATTTTACCACCGCACTGAAATGTTTGCTTCTGTTAGTTGTTTCATGTTTTGATTTTCCCCTTTGCTGGAATGTGTTGAACAAATACAATTGGCTTGACTTAGCTTATAGCTCCATCCCATGCTTCACTATGCCAAAATATACATCATCGTCATTCTGTGACAGATTATAGGGAGGTCGTCACCAGAGGTTTTTATGCTCAGTGGAAGGTGTGTCTCAGTTGTCTTAAATATCCTTTGACTGGCAGACCTTTTACTACAGAGGAGTGAACTTTTAGTTTTTTTAATGCATTGTTGTATCAATGCCTCTGGTGGACATTTGCCAACAAATGTCACTTATCCAGATGTCCAATTTCCTAAAGCATCATTTTAGCTGCTTGTACTCCTCCACTTTTTTTGTTTTGTCAAACTGGCACCCATACAACTGAAGGCATGACTTCATAGTAGATGAGCTAGATTTATTGGTGCTTTTGTAAATTTGTGTTTCTACATGAATCTCTGCAATCAATCAGTGCAGAGAAAAGGGAATCCCCGGAAAAGAATCGCAGCCCTGTTACATGCAGGAAAATGGAAGCAATGCATATCCAGTGTTTTATTTGTCAATTCATATGTTTTAAATTATGCTTGTATTGTCCAAAGGGTATGGAAGAAGCAGTATAGATTTAGATTTATCGGATTCGATGAGAGTAGCATCTCTTAATAGCCAAACAGCAGGAGGACTTGTTAAAGAAGTCTGTGTGAGTCCTCAATCAGCAATGGCTCCATTCACACCTGGCACTAATATGCATTCTGAGTGATCCGGTCGTATCTAGACGGATCACTCCATCTAGAGTGATCCGTCTAGATCACTCTAGATGGATCACTCTCTGGCACTGAGTGAGATTTTCATCGGAGCACCTTCACAGATTGCCTGGGACACAGGTCCCTGCATTAGTCTGGCACTCTGACTACAATCTGTTTTTGGTTGGACACTTTGAAAGATTACACCATGTAATATCACTTGTTACAAAAAAAATTTTACTAGGGAGCTCTTGGTTAAAAAAAAAAAAATCTGTAGTGGCGGGCCACAGTTTAACTTTACGTTAAAACAACTATACAGCTCTCCGGAAAGATATCAGCTTTTCTAATTTAAAAAATTACTTTGATTTTTATTTTTATTAAACATGAGAAGTTTTACGAGATATACAATAATTTAAAAGTGTTGCTGGGATATAAATCATTTAAAAAATGTTTGATTTTCTATTCCAGTTTTCCGCAGGTGAAAGGTGGGGTACCACCTGGATAAGTTGCCAGTCTAAAAACCTAACCCAGAAACACACTGGACATAAAAACCCTCCACACACCTTATAGAAGCCAGAGAAAACCCTTGCTTACAGGGGGAGAACATGACTCATTGCAGAAATGTCCTGTCTGGAACTGAGGACCTTCTAGCAGCTCTGATCATTACTTATGTCCGTTTTTAATAGATTCTGGCTATTGTACAACATGCAGTGGTCTCACAGGCTTGCGTGCATTGTGACTAAAACTACATACAAAATGAGATGCGTTTATTAGCAAACAGAAGAAGGCCAGCAGTAGTCCATCCTTTCACATCAACCTGTCAAACTGAGTTGTTGCACAAAACGTGCATGTTTCAGTCCTTATTACACCTTGACAGCTGACACTCTGTGAATTTCTGACTGAGGTGGTTCATCCTGTTATTTACATGAATCATCAGGCTTTGCTTTTTTTCCTGCTCTTCAAGTGCCCATCTGTGCTTGTGCATCGTCAAAGCACTGAAGGGGATTTAATGGAGAGTACAAGTGGTTCAGGTGGATTGAAGAGGAGCTGAACTGTATGAACTGTTCCGTAGATAAGGCAAGGTTTGCCACAAAGAGACACATACCAAATGCCGACGTGCCTGCGTCATGTAAGTGAAGAATAGACCATAAACGTCATTTTTTAAATTATTTTTGTAACAAATTTATTGTAAATATAGAAATAGATCTTTTGTACAGAAAATGCAAAGAGAAAATGTCAGTATAAGCAACAGATAAAGGAAAGCAGGAAGCCAAGATTTGTGTCTACCAATCCAAACCCTTTTCTTGTCTTTCCCTTCCTGGTCTCGAAACATTAACTGGGATGAAACCAGGAGGGATAAGTCTTACAAGATTTGATTAGGACACAATTTCTGGACTTTTGATTTAGTATAGTGATGGGCCTATTCATAGACTGAAAGTTACAAATGTCACAAACATCTCCAAAAAAGGAACTTAAAATGTTCAAGATTTGAAACGTGGCCCTCTGTTCTGTAGTCAGGCAATTATTTTGTACATTTTACTTTGTACAGTTACAAGTACATTGAACATGGTTGTGATCACAGATACTGTTTGTCAATCAGATTTTTTTAAATAGCATAACCAGTAGGAAAGTTTTCAAATAAAGCAAACGGAATTATTTCCTAAAATAATAAACTGAAGTACACATAACCACCGTATTTGCTTTGAATCAGCGCGATACCTTTCTTGCTTCTTGTCTTGTATCTTTTATGTCACAGTGTTCATTAACGAAGTGGAAAATTATAACCCCTTGGATCTAAAAGCAGGAGCTCAGCAGAAATAAAATGAGTGATTACTGACTGAGCAGGTTTTGATATCCCCAATCCTAATTCATAATTTGCCACAGCGTCTGCTCCTGATCTCTAATGAGCAAAGCTTTTGCACGAAGTGTTCTCCGAGGCACACATAAATATCAAATTCTTTCCGTTGATGCAGCTCCAAGATATCGCGGGCTTACGAACAAATCAGTCAGACATCTAATTTCCTTGGTAAGTCAGGAAAAAAGAAAAAACCCACTCCCACTCCCCCGCCCAACACATCCTCCCTGCAAAGAGTGGCAGCCTTTTCTTTTTTTTTTTTTTTTTTTTTTTTAGTTTCCAAAGCTGCAGAGTGTTAAATGTCTGGCACTGGCGAGGCCAATCATTCTGCTCTGAGGGCACCACAGAACTCGACTGTGTGTTTGGAATAGCAATGAATGCCTGGGCCACTGCTTTCTGAGAGGGCAGAAAACATTAACATTGATCTAAATGATGGGCTCCTGACACGTAAATGTATCTTCCCTTGCCGCAGTGGAACCTTTTAGCAAGTTTAACTGCTCTGGGACCGAGGTTAGAGAAACGGGAATCACAGATTACAGATTAGCCTCTGGCTCCAATAAAGAGAAATTGACTTGTCTAATTCATGATGTGTTTTTTTTTTTTTTTTTTTTTTTTACGTAATTAAATATAACTGAAGCTGACCATGTTGATTAGCTCAGTGTGCAGTACTGTGAAAAGTTCTGTATCATTATTTTTTTTTTCTGTTTTTGTCTAACCATTTGTTTTGTAGCAGACCAAATTAACCTCTCTACAAAATAAATTTTTGCAAAGACAGTTATATCAATTAAAAAGAAAAAAAACCTATCCAAGACAACCTCACCGTCTGTGAGAGAATAACTTTCCTCTAACCCTAAAATGTCACCTGTAGCGGTAACAATTCCCAACAAACGTCTATGAGAAATACAGTAATGAGTCTTTTTTTCCGTTGTTGTGGAGAAATTTTGGCCCATTCTCTAACACTGAATTGCCACATTGGACTGGTTTGAAACATGAGCAACGTATGTAATGCCAGGGCAAAACATCTCAACTGGAGTCCAGTACAAAGTTTGACTATATGATCCAGTTGGGTTTTGACTTGAGGTCATGAACTGAAAGCAGCAGATTCTCCTTCAGCATTTTCTAGCATGGAGGAGAATTTGTGATTCCCTCTACCACAGTAAGTCGTTCAGGCCCTGAAGCAACAAATGCCTCAATAATTAGATTTTTTGCCTTTGTTCTATCTTTGGTCAGCAGTTTTTGTATATTTTTTGACTCCACATAAGAGTAATCTTGTAATATTGGAGTAATTTTGGTTGATCCACCACTTCACGTTTTCTCTATTTGTTTGTAATAAATGTCTATGTGATTCAATGAAGTCCTAAAGTGTTATGATGATAAGCACCGTTGGAACCTTTTTCTTGTAACTTTATTTCTCATGTATTAATGAATTTGTTTTGTTCTTTTAGCCCTCATATGTTTTCTATGCTGCTCATGCTCATCTTTCCAAAACATGGGTCTCATTACTACTAATTCATGTGGCAATTACTTTTTCACATGGATCCAAAGAGGTTTGGACAGGTATTTTTGTATTTATTTATTTATTTTTTGTTAATAAATTAAATGATCATTTGAAAACTGCACGCCCAGTTATGCTTTTGTCTGATATTGAAATAAAAACCCTAAAAAAATGTTGTGTAACAAAAAAAAACAAACAAAGCAGAGGAAATATACATGTAGAAAATACTCTCAGATTTTGATCTTCTCTTCAGAATTGTTACAATGGGGGATTCAGTTTTATGCAACGGACAAGGCATGGGTATTGTTTTTTTAAAAAATAAAAAATGGCTTAAGTGAGGATCCTTTTCTCCTTCCATCAAAAATGTGCTCTCTTTTCTCTGTGCTATGGAATGTATTACCTCACATTTCACCCTCTTTATTCTTTACTTTTACTCAATTACTAGTCATTAATTTTT
This sequence comes from Girardinus metallicus, assembly GCA_903067095.1. Classification (NCBI taxonomy): domain Eukaryota; kingdom Metazoa; phylum Chordata; class Actinopteri; order Cyprinodontiformes; family Poeciliidae; genus Girardinus; species Girardinus metallicus. The sequence goes on along the minus strand of CAEGAE010052951.1, from coordinate 17,454 downwards.
TTTGGTCTCTGCAGTGTCTTACCTGTCTTTTGTATTTCACTGAATTTGATTCACATGCTGGTGATAAAGGACTGACTCACGAGTATTAGAACACAGGGTAAATTCAATAGCTAACTGGATAGTGAGCCAGCAGGTTCTGAGACCAGAGGAGGCGGCATAAAAAGTCAATCCCTTTAGCTAGCAGCAAGAGGGCCACAGCTAAGGGAGGAGATGCTGATACTGCATTAATTTACCAGGGACTTCAAACTGATGGATTAAGATTAGGTTCAGCCCATTACACTGTGTGTGAGCCCACATCACTTCACCATAATTTTCTAAAGCAGTGATATGGTTTTAATCACAAGAAAATGGCTGAATTAAGAGAAAATTGCACTGCTGTGACATGGCCTCAAACCTAAAAGCCAGCTGCTGCTCTCTGCCGTGAGAGACTAATCTGCGTAAACTAGTATGGAGATGGATTAAAGCAATCACCAGTTGCGAAAATGCCCTCTACTGCGGAGTGTAAACTTTCTCACCCTGTGGCTAAAAGTGTAGTGTGTCTACAATTTCAGCATATTGTACAATCACCTGATGAAAACCCATTTGGTAAGAATGTACATTAAAAAAAAACAAAAAAAAAAAACATCAAAAAGACAGAAAGAGAACAGCAAAACCCTTGATGTTTGATGAAAGGTACTTGACAAAATTATCTCAGCCTCAGAGTTTTGTTTTCAATGTGCGCTCATTGTACACAACATAAAATTGTATCGCTCAAAAAATACAGGAATCATGCAAATATAACAGCTTATTCTTTTATGTAGTACACTAAGTTAAGCTTTCTCTGTTCTTAACCTTTATGACATATATCATTGCAGTTACTTAAAATCACTCCCCTGATTTGCCTCCCAGTTCCCAAAAGAAATTAAACAAAGACAAACATTCAACTCAAAACCGAGAAGCATACAGACATATCAAGAAATTCAGGCTCAGTATAAAACATCCACAGAAGCCTTTTTAACCTTTTTTTTTTCATCTTGTATACAAAATTCACAGATATTTCACAGATTAAGTCCTTTGGAAATTGGGTCCAATGAGGTGGCAAACCACAGCCCAACTTTTAGCTCACTTTAAAGTTTTTCAAATACTCTTCTGCTCAGAAATATCAACACTTGCAGATAGTGAATTGAAGCTAATACGTCCAGAATACAATGTTGAAGGTAAGTGAATGCTTCTGTGATAAATCAGGTTTTAATATATCTGTTTTAGTTTACTTTTAGTCGTGCTTGATATATGACCAAACATCACAACATGCAATGTTGAGGCTGCTGTCCCTGAATGCAGATCCTAAAGGAGAGCAATTTAATGCAACATTAACTTGACTGGAGCGGGAGAAACACCACTGTAGGTGAGATTTCTTACGGATGTTTGGCCAACAATTCTCCAGTAACAGTGTGATGCTATCATGTCAATGTGGAAATCTCTTTTGAATCCACTCCGTAAAATATTAAAGCGTTTTTGAAGGCAAAACAGAATTCAACTCGGGACCAGCAAGATGTGCCTAAGAAAGTGGTCGATGAGTGTAGTCCTAGTGGAAAATCCCCTCTCATGCTTGCCCGACCACAAAAGTACATGCTTAATTTGCCAAATCCAGTTTCACATCAGAGCAACCTACACAAAAAAAAGGATGTTTTTAATTTTATTCAACAAGCTCTTCTGTGGCTGTTATAAAAGGACACACAGTTTTCCACTAATCAAATATGGCACATTATCCACTCAGGCTAATTTCCCACACAGAAAGCTAATAGACTTAGCAGACTATCAGAGAAAAGGTCTAAAGGACACAAAATGAAAAGCTTTGCATCCTACCGTGAGCGCTGGCACCTGCATTAACATCATATGTAGATTAACTTGCCCTAAAAAAGCTGCTTTTACTGTTGCATTCTCTGAACTTGTTCAGAAATAATCCTACAATGCTTTTCAGTTAAGCAGACACGTTTGCGTGTGTATTCATGTGCAAAAGTTCATCTGAAGCGATGCACTGATTCATGCAGGGTAGGTTTTAGTGTAGCCATCCTTTCACATCTTTTATTACAGATGTCTGCTTGCATTCAACCAAAGTCTAACTCCATGCCCTTTCTCTGAAGACCTTACACATTACCTGCCTTACAGGAAAAGAGTCATTTTGGTTTAGTCATTGTGTGTGACTCATTCTGACTAACATTTGTATATTGCATTTCCATCGTCTGCTCTATGCGATTTTATTTTTTTTGCGGGGAAGGAAGACAAATGTAGAAAATACTGTAATGTAACACACTATTAAATGTGTGGATGCATTGTCAATATGAAATGTAAAGAGGATGTTTCATCCATCAGTCATAAAGGGTAAAAGTCAGCAGTGTCAAATTAAAGAATTAGTCCCAATTTAATTTGGGTACATTGTTGTAACACATAGTCAGATTACAGTAACAAGTTTCAAGCTGAAAAGTCTGTTTGTTTTTTCGGACGCCACCCAAGTTAGTCTCTAACAGAATGATTAAACATTGATGGTGTGGTAGATGGCTTTTTCACGTCTCTCTTTCCTGCGGCTCTGAGACAAACAAAAAGACCATCCATCTTTGAGCAAGTCACCCTCCAGGGGTTCATGGAGAATGTGGGCTGAGATTTTTCTTTCTCTTTGTTGCCGGTTGTGTGGGACAACACAGTCTCACCGCAGATGTTATGACTAATATTTTAGATTGAGAAATTAAAATCTGCCATCTGCAGATTTCACATATCAGAATTTGAATTGGTCGCTGTTCATTAGATTAGCAGAAAAAGCCAATATTTACCCTGATTATTGGAAATCCACTGACGTCAGGATTATCAGTTGTTGTGTGAGCCATAAATAATAATGCAAATTTTACATGACTTGCTCATACAGCATCTTCTGTCCAAGTTTAGTTGGCAAAAAGATGTTTAAAATCCAAAATTTACACATCAACTGACATCTTTATGAATGTCTTCTCAACACTTGCTTCACTACATGTACACCTTATATTTTGCATCTTTATTATCCCACAATATTAAGTTTGATGGAAAACATTGTAGTTTTTAGTATTTCAAGATGCTGAAGCCAATTAAAAATAAGTTGGTGAGGACCGTAAAGCTTTCATAAACACTTTATGTTGTATAAAACAGTGTTAATAAATTAAACTGGGTATTGCAAGGCATTGTTTGCAGAAATGGTGAGAAACAAACTTTACAATCTATGAAGCTAAACTTGTCCCCCTGAGCTGTAATCCTGTACAGAATGTCAGAAAACTACAGAGGGTGGGCTAAACATGTATGAGAACAGTTTATAGACGTGACTGTGGGCTGATTTTCTAGGTGTGGAGAACCAATCTATGAGCTTGATCTACCACCGGCCCTAGTTAAGCTTTAGAAAATCATGTTGGTATAAAATCCTCATACGCGGCCATGCCTATAGAGTACATTCTGAACAAATATCTCTGAGCTTTCTGCGTCTGTTATACTGTTCTTGTAATTTGTTTTCTTAATTATACTGTTTTAAAATTACTTGCAATGTTGATGGTACCTCCATTTTGATTTCTCTTTAAAGACAATAACCTACAGTTGCTCGAATTAAAAAAAAAAAAAAAAACTCACCCCAACATTGAAATAGGATTGTAAATTCTTCACTGTAAGTTAAAGCAAATGTTTTAATAGAGTCAGAGCAGAAGAGTAGTTGAAACATCTTACACCTGAAAGACTATTTCCTGAAAACACATTGATATATATATGTGTATGTATGTCTGTCTGTCTGTATATGTACGTTAAAATACATGTATGTATTCAGTTGTTATTCATGAAAATAGTAACAACATTTTCAGTCACATTTTTTTTTATGTATTTTGTAAAATAAACATGAATGGCTGCAGAGATGAAGCCATCATTCTTATCCTGAATGTTTGCTGTTACCTTCAGAGTCCATTTCTGTAAACTTATGGCAATTGAGACTGCAGTGAATAGAGCGCACCAAATTTCCTCTGTTTGATAAATGCTCCAAAAATATCAGCGAAAGACAAAGTGAGTAAATTATCCAGGGATTTGATAAAAGTATCTTGTGTTCCTTGAAAATGTTCTTTTTTACTTGAGACGATTGGGAAGCAACAAACGCTGAAACATCTCAATGATCGTAAAATGGTGGTCTACGCTAGAAATGTGGTCCTTGGGACGGAACGTCCCAAATATTGCAGCACCAACAAAGCCACGTTTGAAACATGAATTTTGTTTTGGTATTTCCACTAATCATGTCTGGATTCGGAATTTCAAAGAGATGCTTCTTCTTAACACCTCACAATAGCAAAATTGGTAAAAAAAAAAATAGTATAAGGTAACCACTGTTTAAAAAAATAAAAAGAGAATGAGATCTGTACTGAGATACATCCACATACTTTTGCATATTTCCTGTTCACCTTGCATTTATTCACTAGAATAAATATAATGCTGAAGGTCAACTGCAAAAGTTTAACATTTAAAACAATCCAGAAAATACTGCTATATGTGCCTGCATAACAGATCATTACTTCCCCTCATACAAACATCCCACTTTACCCAAGGGGGCAGGTAAGGTGGGAAGTCGGTAAAAGACAACCATAGAAGAATGTTAACATGGCAGCTAAAAAAAACTTTCACATGTTGAAGTTTAGCACAGAATGTCCTCGATGGTTGAATGACTAAACCAATTGCAGATTATGAAAAGGGTTAATTTACCCAAAAATGTGTGCAAGGCCCACTGACGACTGTTGCCAAAAGAGCACAGTACATTTGTGAATCGTCACTGCACTGTGATGTCCAAAGTATGACAAAAAGTACCATGAATTTGTATGACATATGTACATTTGTACATGCCATTAATAATCTATTGTTGTTCAGACTGAGACAACCAGACACAGGGAAAAAAACAAAAACAAAAAGATATTAATTTAAGCCTGTTTGGGCATATAAGATATTATCTGACAAGGCATGCCGACACGTCCTTACAATGACCACTGTGTACGACATAGCTACACATACACAATTATGAGGCATAAAGTGCAAGAGGACATGCCTGTCACAAGTTGGTTAATTAGGTTATCATTTATAGACAATAGCAATTGTTTCCGAAACAGAATAAACACATTGGCAGTAATCATAAGCACCCTTTCCTGCTGTGCCTCGTTCATTTTTAATGTTTGACAAAGGATTTGGAATGTAATATCATGTTCATATTAAATGATATGCTCCACCTATGTAGAAATGTACATATAACCTATGTACATTTCTTCTATACTCAGAAATATTGTTTGTACCTTATCTTCCGATTGCATTTTTTTCACTCATGTTTTTGGTCTTTTTGGTCAGTGTGGAATACAACAGTTTCAAGGGGAGATATGTAAACTCATCTATCAATAACTCAATTTTTGTCTTAAACAACCTCAACAACTAGGGGTGTTATCAGTGGCATGAGAACTCAGGACATAAAATGGCTCTAAGTCTGTCTTACAAAGCTAATTCTAGTTCCATCCAGGTCAGAACTTCTCCTGGTGAAGTGAATCTAAGCTGCTGTTATAAGCCCTGGATACAAAGGTGACTGTTTTACACTTGACAGCCTGTGTTATATGAGATTCTTATTTTGAAGTAAGAAAAGAAGCAGTTCTTGAGTAGCCCAGACTGGCTTATGAACTTCCTGCTGTTAAGGCCAGTTAACAGAAGGCTACAAAAACATTGGAGAAACCTTCATTTATTTAGTAGCATTTGGAATACCTGGTAAGACAAAAAAACTTAGCCATAGCTGCTAAAGATGCTGAAGTTGACATGACCCCACAGCAATCCGCATGTGCAGAAGAATGTACACATCACACAGCAGCAAACGATAGATACATTTTTAAGTTGTGGCAAAATGGGGTTTTGTCACTGTATTTCCATTGATTAAGTTCATCCAGTGTAATCACTGCTTGCTTCACACATTAAGTCTAGCTTCTTCTAGAGCAGAATTATGATGCATGTCTTTCGTCAGTGACACAGAGGACTTTGTCAGATACATATGTGACTTAGTGGCACCAATCTGATTTTGTCGGGGTGAAAATATTTGAATTTGAGAGTTCAGACTGGCTTGTATAAGACGGATAAGGGTCGCATTTGGGCCAAAAATTGGATTTGGGTCGCATTTTCCCTTTATTTGAACAACAGCCTTAGTTTTTCTAAAAAATGTTGTTTCATTTTGTTCTCAAGACTTCAACATCCTTGTGAGATGGATGTATTGTCACACCTTAGTATCAACAAAGGGACCATTTCCATGAATGATGAATAATCGTTATTTTCACCAAAAAAAAGTTTGTTCTTTGATGATTTAACTCACTAAACCATGTAAAAGTGTTAAATGGAAACTTGTTTGATGCTTCAAACAAAGCCCCTACATCTTTTTCTAATCTCTCTCCAAATTCACACAATCTAATAGTTAATTTTGACCTGATGGCTTTTATTTCACATCATCATATGTGTTAAACAACCTCAACATTACAAGGTTGTTTGCACTCAAATAGATCTATTTTTTTTTATTGTAACAAATGCTTGAAAGAGAGGAAAGAGTACAACACTGCATTGTGCAGATTTTTCACTAATCTTTGTCTTTGCCTGCCTTAAAACAGTGCCTTGATTCCATACTTTTTGAGTCGCCTATCATTTAAAAGCTGAAATGAATGTAAACTCCGATACACAACAGGAACATCTAGGATCAAATAAGCGTAAAGCTTGAGATGAAACATGGCACTGATTAAAAAATGGTCCATAGGATCACAAAACATGATCACTTCAAAGAGTACTAAATTACACAGTAGGCATTTGTTCCCTGTATAATAAATGAAACACACAAACACTAAAAAAGGAAAAAAATGCTACAATGAAGTGTTAAAAAAAACTTCAAAAAAGCACTGTAATGAATGTCCAATTCCCAGGCACAGTTTCACAGTACTTGCTTGTAGCACAATATCCTATACACCTAGCATGCCAAAAAACTGGAAAAAAAAACAAGCCCATGGGAAAAATTTGTCCTACATTTTTCCCCTCAAACTTCAAATGGTTTCTCTGGCTCATGGGCTTATCAGGATAAAAAGTACCAAAACTCCATTTCCCACTCTGCTTAACTTCTGTTCCCAGTTACAACTTCTGCTGAGCAGAGACACCCTTCCAATAATCAAGGATGTCATGCAGGTCCTCGCCTTTAGCAAACTGCACCTTCTTTCGAAGAGCATTTCCAGCTGTCACGTAACAGGCCTCATCGCGAGGCCCTTTTCTGTATGGACGAAAGCGCTCCCAGATACGCAGTGAGCTCTCTGATGAGTACTCTGGGCTAGAAGAGTATCCAGAGTAACTGGAGTGTTGGCGGGCAGGGGAAAGCTGGGAATAGGATGCTGCGTCCCTGCGGGATCGTGTCAGGGGCTTTAGAAAAGAAACTCGCTGGGCTGGGGAGCCATGGTGGGACCCTTGGTAGTAAAGAGCTGGGACAGAGTGGCGGTGCTCCGAGCAGTGGTAGTCCTGCTGCACGTCCAGCTGCTGCTGCTGCTGTTGTATCTGCTGTTGCTGATGGTAATGATGTGACTTCTGGCTGTCCAGATGTTGAGCACCAACACCACCACTGTCGCAACCACCACCCCCTCCTCCACAGCTCCCACTCCCTACTAAAGGCAGTCTCTCCAGCGGCTCCCCACATCCCACAGGACTGGCTCGGTCTGGGTACTGCGGCTGTTGTTGGTTACAGGCATCCGGGCTTCTTGGTTCAGGAACATCCAGACTGTACACTCGAGTTCCACCACGTTCCCTGTCTCGACCTGTGGAGCCACAAGATGTGGTGCTGCTTTGTTTTTTAACAGCATTTGCCATAACAACAGCTGCATCTGCACTCATTTGCCGCTGAATGGGACGTGTAGCTGTGGCTGGGGGAGGGTGCCTGTATGGGGGAGAAACAACGAAGCCCCCACCAGTGATCCCTGGTCGCTCAGAGAGAGGGGTGTTTAGTGCAGGTAGGGGCGGAGGAGGCGGTATTTTGTTTGGAGCAATGACCTGACATGTCTCTGTCCCACCTGGGATTAGGCCACGGGTTAGGGAGGAGGTGCTGGTGGGTGGTGGGGAGGTGGGATTGTTAGAAGCTGTGTGGCTAGTTGAGGTGCCTGAAGCAGCGACTGCTGCTGCATCAAGTTTAAGAGCATCAATACAGTTATTAATAATCTGGTTAACTTTGTCCACCTCCATGGCAATAGTAGAAATTTCTGAGGCAGATCCATGCCCATCGTCATCTGAATCATCGCCAAGATCAGTTCCGTCATCATCCCTCAGGTCGTCGCCCCTTCTGCCGCCATGACTACCGTCCCCCACTCTTTCCATCCCTGCCCCTCCAGTTCTCACATCCATGTAGTTTCCTTTACTTGTAGCCATTGCTTCAGAGAAAGCTGAGGCCATCTTTTCGACTTGAGGGATAGAGGAAAGTCTGGAGGAGGTAGTGTTTGTAGAATGTAACAGTCCAGAGCTCGAGGACGTGGACAGTTTCCCTCCATGGTGATGCTGATACTGGTGATGCTCCCTGGACTGCTCCTGAAGCTTTTGGACTGCCGATGGATCATTTGCTACTGCTGCTGCCACCTCTGGTCCATAACGCATTTCAAGAATAGTTTTTTTCACAGAGATGGACTTTTTCTTCTCATCATGCATTCGTTTTTTACGAAGACAGTAGTAGACAATTCCTATGACAATGAGCATGCCAAAAAGGCAGCCTACAATGGTCATTATGTAGTGAGTCGTGGTTGAGGGAGTGGGGAGCATATCGTCCCGATTTTGGCCTCGCGTGGCAAACTGGAGACAGGTGTGGTTATAACGCTGAGAGTTACGGACAGAGCATACACAGAAGGTGTAATTATTGCTAGGTCTAAGCTTGTCGAGAGTTATTTTTTGTATCATCAGTTTCAAATTGGTGACATCAGATGCCATTGAGTAGTTGTATTGTGTAAGAATATACATTTTGCTGAACGGTCTTGGAATTTTTATAATGACAGAGGCTGATGACGAAGAAACATGTTGGAGCTTAATGCTTGGGCTCAAGCTGTCATCTGTGGATGAAGATGATGGGGTGGGTTGGTAGTATGGCCCAATACCACCAAACATGTCTGGTCCAATCCCAGAAGGACCATCAATATCTGGTGGTAGAGACGTCATTCCTGGAATCATCACACCATCCTTGCAGCGATGGTTCAAAATGTTTTTGGCATTGCGGCCACTGTGGCTTGAAGAAAAAGAACTCAGTAAAGGGTAGCCAAATATTTCCCTTGGTGTTTCACACTGGAGGCGATCATAAGTGTGTGTCACATTGTTGAAGGATTCTAGCCAGCGCAGGAAACCTAGAAGATCGCAACCACAGTGGAATGGATTTGCAGCCAGTTCACATACCATCAGGCGGTTCAGAGCTGTGAATGTAACCGGGTCAATGTGTGCGAGTTTGTTGGACGACAGGTCAATGCTGCTGAGGCTGGGACACTCCCAGAATGCATTGTTTGCAACAACTTCAATGAGGTTGTGCTGTAGGAAGAGGCACTGCATGTGACCGAGTCCTCTCATCATGCCTTCAGTGATATTCGTCAACTTGTTGTAACCCAGTTGAAGAACCTGAGAGAAAAAAATGTATATACATATTATGGTAGTTTTCTTACTTGTGTTAAACTGATACCTAAACTAATGGGAGTAAACAGTTTTCACCTTAGATAATACAGTTAGTTAAGCTCACGCTACTGAGAATTACTCATGATGCATTTAATGTTTCTTTTATTCAATAAACATTTATAAAGTTAATTAACAAAGTACTTCACAGGTGATTTCTAAACATTTTCCACCTAGATTAGAATTAGTAGATTTTTCTTAAAATTTTAGAAAATATTTTATTCTCTCAGACCAAATAAGCCTCAATGTGCTTTTAAGATACATTTTTTAAAATCACCTGTAAATTGGCTTGTCCTGCAAAAGCACCGTCCTCGATATAGCTGATTTCATTCTTGGTTAAGTTGAGGTCGGTCAAGTTCGTGAAGCGGTACATGGAACTGAAAAGCACAGCTTTCAGCTTGTTTTCGTTCAGCCTCAAGTCATGGACTGTGTTGTTGATGTGCTGGGGGATAGTCTCATAGGGAGGCTGGTTCTGACTGCATATAGCTAGCCAAACATAGCCTTTGTCTCCTTCAATAAGCCAACAGTCCCCGTTGGCCATGTTGGGAAACCAGGAAAAGAAGAGGAGTGAAAAAAGTATAAGAGGGAGGAGAACTGAAACAGTGGAAGCACACTGCATGATGTCAACAAAAAGAAAAAGGTAGAGTGCAAAGGCTATAATCAGGGCAAAGATGAAGAAGGATTTGATTGTAGGATAAGGAAAACCAGGAAAAAACTCCCCCCCCCCAAAAAAAAAAGAAACGGGCCTGGGTTGGGTGCTGAAAAAGGAGTGAGGGATTTAGAATGCCTGTCTCAGCATTATGGTGATGAGCAGCAGATCCTTGTTATGTCATAATTTCTTGAACTACAATTTGAAAGGAAGCAACTTGTCTTCATGCTCTTACTGAAGACTTGACGTCTGTGTAACTCAGTGGCATGGGACGTTGGAGTGATCTACAGAGAAAAACATAACACAAAAAAAGTATTAATATATATGCGCACTATGAATTTTTATACAACTACATTTCTATATTTTTCTATTCTGAAAAAAGAACAAATTTATTTTTGGGACAAAAAAGATAAAACATTGTTTGCAACCCCAAACAATTAAGCGGCAGTTTAAACGCACAATTAATTTTAAAAACAAAACCTTCTCTTAGCCCTTTTTTCTGCCACATTTTCATTCTTATTTGGTCCTTGACTACATAACACTCAAAAACACATTGACATCTAACCTTTGCTGATAACTACAATGGAATCTAAGCTACTGCCAATATTTCATCAGCACAGAGAGAACATTTGTCAGAAAAACACGGACTATTAATCACCAAAATGCTTGACAGAACATCTTCTTAGATATTTCTTCCTATAACATTTTTCTGCCAAAAACCTAAGCTCCAAAACCCATCTGCATGTTACTTGAATAGCAGTCTAGCATTTACATATGGGGAAGATTAGTTGCCTATTGCATCATAGCAGACATTGTCCTCTTGCTTGCTACTAACACACAATATGCACAAATATGCAAATTAAAATGAGCACATGTTCTCTGGGAAATGCTTACGTGACTATAGAGACATACTCAATTATATGTATGTATGTTGTTGAATAACAGCACATAGGAATGCACAAAAGCAAATCTATAGGCAAAAATAAACAGTAGAGTATTAAGTCTGCATCTCCTCATGTGCACCAGAAAAAGGTCAAAAGTCTGCTTTTCTCCAAATTCACATTTCTTCCCAATTCCAGCACAAAGAACTGAACTCATTAGCAGCTATTCTGGTGCAGGGTCTCCAGAGACGCAAGCAAAGAAATCAAGTTCATCATAATTTTCAGTCTGCTTAGTACTGCTGAAAACTGCAAACATGAATCTTTTGCAAAAATAAAGACTATCCTGCAAACAGGACCCTTTCCTGTTCCTGCTCCTTTCCTGATTTCAGGAGGAGCATGTGATCAGATTAAAAGTGCTTAGACACCAAAACATTAAGAAATTTAAATTACTGGCCTCTTTCACAACTTACAAAATAAATCTTAGCTCATGGACATTCTTAAAAATGTGAATGTTCTGAAAAGTAGGACCAAGAATTTCAGGATTTATTTGTACACTTATTTAATTTTTTATGTGTTTCATTCATTAATTCATAATAGTGTGCTATTTTGTGATACTTATAGTTTTGAAAATAGTGTAACAATAAAATCAGAGTTAAAAAATAAAAGTTCTTGAAATACGTAAACTAGAATTACATACTTAAAAGTGACACTCAAAAAACACATTTTAATGTTAATGTTCATACATAAATAAAACTGACTGACAAAATAACTTGCCCATTTAAAAATCGATATCCACCCATCCATCCATTTTCTAACACCTTTGTCCCTTAGTGGGGCCTGGAGGTGCTATGCATATCTCCAGCTAACATTCCGGGTGAGAGACGGGGTCACCCTGGACAAGGTCACCAGTCTGTCGCAGGGCAACACACAAACAGACAAGACAAACAACCGCACACATACTCACACCTAGGTTATTTGGTCTCTTTAAATTTTCCCTAACAGTCATGTTTTTGGACTGTGGGAGGAAGCCGGAGTACCCGGAGAGAACCCACGCATGCACAGGGAGAACATGCAAACTCCACACAGAAAGACCTTGGGCCGGGAATTGAACCCAGGACCTTCTTGCAAGGCAACAGTGCTACCAACTGCGCCACTGTGCAGCCTAAAAATAGATATTTTGCTGATATTTTCATTTTTGCTTTTATTTCATGGGTATATTTATTTGCTGGAGTATTTATGAAAAAATTTTGAAAACAGTATTTGCTTATTTAATTTTGAATGAAACATCTTTTCATATTTGTACTCAGGATGGATTATATATTTTGCTATTAACCTGTTTCTCTACTATCACAAACCCAAAACAAATTTCAGCACCCTCTCTTGAAATGTATTGTGTTGCTCTCTTCTCTGAGGCTTATCCCCTCCACATGAGACATGATCTCATTTGGTGCTCTACATAGCAAAACCCAAAGGGTTCACATGGGGGACATAAGAGACACCGTATGTCTGAACAAACCCATGTTTAGGGATGTGATTACGTAATTAGGAATATGGGACAAGAAGTAACACTTCTTGGGGTAAAGCATTTTCATAGCACGGCCACTTTTGTCAAAAAAATGGAAAAGTGTTTTTTACATTTTATTATTAACTAAATTATTTAAAAAAAAAATAAAAGTAGTGTACCTAATGCAACTTTTAGTTTGTGTTTTAGTTTTAATACCAACCAATCATTTAGGCAAAATGCCTAAATGATGTGACGTTTGCTAAACCTCAAAGTTTTTTTATTATTTTTAGCTGAATCCATTGTTAAATATTGCCTTTAGCTTTCTTATCTCACCATACCACAAAAGAAGTGTGTTTTTCCTCAGGTGTGACTTCAGGAATACAGATGCCATTAGAAATTGTAAATGTATTTTAGAAAAAGTGAACAAACAAAGTTGGAATAAAACACGTTCATATTTAGACAAAATTCTTAAACTAAAGCAAGTTTTCATTGGCGTCTTTGCTAATCTTTTTGTTTTGGGAACCCTGGACGTTATGAAAGCAAGCATCACATTAGCTGCGTCCTGATGCAGATAAAGATCTGGGTCACTCAGCGCACAAGCTCCAGTTATTCTTTACAGTTGCCATGGAAGCAAATATGATTGACAGTGTCAATTTACTCTCATTCTAAGAGAATAGGATGTTGTTGACATTTGCATCAAATCAGCATGTCTCTTCCACTCCATTACCCACAATGATAAAACTCTCCTCCATGAATTCTAATGGCTTCCAATAAGCCTTGGCTGTGACAGGTGGTAGAATTGGAGGGGGTCCGTATCGCCTCTACACTATCACCAACAAGACTCTTGGAGCCAGGCCACTGTCAGCCTAAATGTAAATTTACTGGCTGGTACCCGTCGCGCCTCCAGTTGCATATGATGCTGTCATTGCGAATTGCATCGCCTGTGAGTTAAACGCTCTGTATGAAATGAGGTGCTAAAACAAGAGATGCACATTTGTATGTGGGAATGCAGGGTGATTGGATATTGTGTCTTGCATGTGATTAGTTTTCACAATCTGTGTGCGGTTAGTGGTTGAATAATCAAACAGAAGCCTGTTGTACAATAATGCATTGGCAGTGTCCCGTTAAAGATTTTTACATGGGGTCCGTACTGGTATGAAATAGGCAGAAAATATGAGCTCCAAATGTGATTGCCTATTGACTACTTTAAGACCCCCATCTCATTTGCTTGTACTGGTTTAATGTAGGACAACAATGGGGTCTGTAGTGGCACCAAGCTGGAGCAGAAACACAACACCCACCTGGATCCCAAAATGAAGTTCAATGTGGGTACTGAACAGATGCAACATGTGGAAAAAATATTCCTGTAAATAGGATTATTCATGTGCCCCATTTCAATTGCTTGTGTATGTTTGATGGAACCACATCTCAGGGTGTCAGAAGAGGCCTGATTTCAGTTGCAAATAAACCATCTAACCTTGTAAAGGCAGCTCAGTTTCTCTGTGTCTGTGCATTCAAATAGATTTGAAGCAAAAATGTAAAACACTATCTCATTTTAAATAGAAAGGCAAAAATATATGTAGCCAGCTTGCTGTGTGCTGTTTAAAATGGATTGCCAAATGCAGTTCTAAAACAGCATGAACTTAACCACGGTGGGATCCTCTGGGCTTTATAAAACACAATACAAGAACAGGCCATTTAGCCATTTTTATCATAAATAGCACTCCATTTATTTCCACATCATGACTTTCAGCAACATTTTATCAGCCAGCTGACAGGCAGTACACAGTAATAAATATCTGAGTATAACTATACATACAATATGGAATTATGTATTTGGGGCTATAGGACAGAGTGAATGTAGAATTTTGCTAAGGGTATAAAAAGATCCTGTGCTATAAAATCTCACAGAGAAAAAAAAGCTAAACCATGTATTCCCATATAGGTGAAATCGATCTCAGAAAACATTATCCAGGTGCTTTCAGTATTTGACCTGATCTGGAGCATTAAGTACCTCTGATTAAGAGTGGATATGAGGGTGATATGACATGACTGTAGTTGATAACCTGAGCCTTTTGTTGAGACTTATTAAAATAAGAAAGGGAATATTTGTTGTGTTTGCTTGTGTTGAGAAAGTCCTCATATAAAGATTACCTACCAAGGTGACTGGAAACAGTCGGTTGCATAAGCATTTTCTCCAAACATATTGCAAAAATTGTGTTTTCTTCACTAAAGCCTTTATAATATGTTGTCTTCTCCTACACTGAATGTGTCATTATACACCCAGATTTCATAAATATACAAAAGCATATACAGTCTGCTATAACGATTGTTGTTAAAAGCAAAACAAAACAAAGAAAATAACTAACTGGTCCTTCACTTGAACAGCTAATAAAATATCTTGGTAAGTATTTTTAAATAAGGTTAGACAGTCTCACAGGATAAAATGCCAATTACATATCTGTTTAGGTTGTAGCTGTTAGTGATCCACACCAGCACTCTATGATTATTTTGGCAGGTGCTGCTGAATGTAGCTGTCAGCAGCATATTTTTCCTACTAGAGCTCTCTAATTGACTGTAGGAGCATGTGTCTGTACAAACTGTGATTACTCCATCAAAACAGCTTTGGAGAGACCACAAAACAGCAAATGCTGCCTAGCAAATAAACAAAATAGTGACTGATTTGTAATGAAATTAGATTTTCTGTTCAATGTGTTTTTCCGTCATGTTTACAATGTTTTGCTTGATTTTTTTTAGAGAGTGAAGTAAATGGCTTTGCATTTTTTCCCCATTTGCATCATGACACTAGAAAATGCACTTCATTCATCGCACCGTGAGTCAGAAAGATCTATGACGTCAAGGGTATATTCTTGAGTATTTGAATTGATTTCTAGAAATGCTAAAAAAGAAAGCAAGAAATAAACAAGCAGCGCACTGTTTATGGAAGTAATAAAGGATGGAACCATTTATGGATTGCTTTTAAAGTTTATTCAGCAATACGAGCCAACAGTATTGACACAAAATCATAAGTTGAATGAAGCTAATAAAGAAAACACAACTTTCTTTTCAAACCTTAAGGGTATTTAGCTTTAATTGTATTAAAGTTACCCTTGTTTTTGGACTGTAAATAATATTAGGATTTTGGGGTGGAATCTTTCAAAGAAGCAGAAAGTTTTCTGACTGCTTCCCCAGATTTGTACCTCAAAATAATTGTCATTTAGAGGTCTACAGACAATCCTTTCGATTTCATGCTTGGTGTTTGTCCTGAACTGTCATCTGTGGGACCTTAAAGAGCCAATCAAGTCCAATCAACTGAATCTGCTTGTGGAGTTATGTAGAAACATCTTAAGGATGACAAGTGGAAATAACCCTATTTTGAGTTTCAGTGGCAATATTGTGAATATTTATAAAAATGTGATGTACTGGTTTCCTGATTTTAATAAATTAACAAAACACTTTAAAAATGAGGCATCCATGTTTATAATTTTGAGAAAAGAGGTTAATTTAATACAATTTTGAGTAAAGCTGTAACTTAACATTTAGAAAAAGTGCAGGAATTTGAATACTTTCCGGATGCACTGTAAATTGCCTTTTGTATGATCATCATCAATCTGATGCATTTTTCAGGAAACGTTTCCCAGAGAGCATGATAGAATGTGTCCTTAACAATGACGTCCAAACATTTCATCTGAAAATGATTTCAGCCAAGTGGCATTTGACCAAAGTTTCATATATGACATCAGAAATGGTCAAATTTGACTGAAAGCAAATTAATTTGGAAGTTATTAGATTTCCAGAAGTACGAATGAATATATGCCAAGTGATATTAGATGTTGGTAATACACATTTGAAACAGACATTCAGAAATCAAAAGACTAACATTTACATTAATGTGGGTGTTTTCTATGTGGCCTAATAGATCTGTATTCTGCCTGAGAGACTTCTCCTGCAACCACAAAGACAACGATCCCTTTTCACTCCCCACTCTCTTAGTGCTTCCTCTTTTCTCTGTATCTTTTAGCATCACAAGTTCTTTGTACTCTCCCAACTTTCACTCTCTGCCATTGCTTTTTATCTCGCAGCTTCTTTAATCCCCCTCAAGCCTTGAAA
This sequence comes from Girardinus metallicus, assembly GCA_903067095.1. Classification (NCBI taxonomy): domain Eukaryota; kingdom Metazoa; phylum Chordata; class Actinopteri; order Cyprinodontiformes; family Poeciliidae; genus Girardinus; species Girardinus metallicus. Next base: position 608 of record CAEGAE010052951.1, on the reverse strand, counting down.
TTTGTTCCTGTCTCCCACTATCTCTGTTTGTCTCTTTCTCGCCTCTCTCACAGTCTTTCCATCGGTTTAGCACAGTTGTTGCACTTCCCTGTTGTCCAGGGCCCATTCCCAGGAGAGAAGTCGGTGTAGTGTTGAGAGGTTTAGGCTGTGAGCAAAACATTTCCTCTCGACTTCACACAGGACATAAGGATGAGACAAACACAAGCAGAGCAGTACGAGGCTCCTCTGAGAGTTTAACCTCATGTAGGTCTGAGAGGAACAGATGATATCGCAGTGGTCATGAGAGAAACTGCTAAAAGCATTTCTACTCTTGTTCAGAAGTATTGAGCGTGTGTTACTTGTGTCACTAACGGTGGGATTTAAAAATACATACATCCCTTGTTCACATTATACACTTTTATGTGTGTTGAAAATCAGATATACAACACTGTACTAAAATACTGGACTTAGCCAAACTGTACAAGTATTTTAAACAATGCTTATTTTATCTGATAACTTTTTAAGATCCAAATACTGTATGTATTTAATTTTTTTTAAATATTTGAATCACTTTTTCTTAGATATTATATATATATATATATATATATATAGATATATATATATATATC
>CAEGAE010052950.1:0-59697 GCA_903067095.1 Girardinus metallicus | reverse complement strand
ACAGACTGGTGACCTGTCCAGGGTGTACCCCGCCTCTCACCCGGAACGTAGCTGGAGATGGGCACCAGCAACCCTCCTGACCCCATTAAGGGACAAGGGTGAACAGAAAATGGATGGATGGAACTACTCTACAGCACTCTATGAAGTAGTTTTCAACCAGAGACCTATGTGACTGAACTTATCTTTATAGAGGTAAGGGTTTATTAGTTCTACCTCATAGTTCATCTTCACATGTGACATGAAAATCTCTACTAAACCCAGTTCAAGTACGACCTCTGTGTTGTTGAAAGTTATCTTCTGTTTCAAATAAGTGAAAAAGAAAAACCCAAACTACTACTATCTGTTTATTTTTTGCTCTCAAAAAGAGCCCTCACTATTACATGACTGTGTGTGTACTTTAAGCTCTCTACTGAACATCTGGACATATTGCGCAGTTTAAACCATTAGTTTACATACACTGAATAAAAGACACTTGCTTTGACTCTGAAATTAAATCTGATGAAACTTTTTATGTTTTAGAATTACTAAAATCATTTCTATTTACTAAACCAAAACCTGTTCATCTCTGGGTCACAGAACCTGTCTCCTTCCTGAGCGTTTTGATGACTGGACATTCCCATAATGTCTGTACTTCTCTATAAATGTTTGATCAGATAATGAGACACCTTCAAGTATGTGGAAATTGTTCCCAAAGATGAACCAGACTTGTGGAGCTGCCATAATGGGCCAAGATATTTCTGCCTGGTTTCTTGGTTGGTTTCTATTGACTTTCCCCCTCATGTCAAACAAAAAAGCAGTTCAGGTGTGTCAGTTAATGTATCAGAGGTTTCCAAAGCCACAACATCATCATCATCTGGGTTTTTTGTCAACGTTTTAAATGTTTTAGTAATCATTCTTTATGTCAACTTCTGCTTTTGAAGACATGAATAAATAAATCTCTAACATATTTTTGTTATGAGGTGTGGCTTCGTGGTAGAACCAAAACGCAGACATGAGGTAGGGACGTGGATCATATCAAGTGTTTAATGAAAAAATAACGTGCACAAAAAGTCACAGGAGCGAAGACAAAACTCAAATAATAAATCCAACAAAATCACCTAATCAGGGATACACAGGGAAGCAAGGACTTGAAGTGAGGATCTGACGAGTTGTAGGTGAAACTGAGGAGCTTAAATACTTGGTGAGTTATGAGTATGACCAAAAGACTGGGCAGATGCGTTAATAGGTAACAGGTGTGGGTAGTTGGAGCAGGGATCAGGCTGAGGGGAGGCGAACAAAAAAAGAGGGAAGGAGGAAACACAAGGGAGCTGGAAATAATTCTAATATTAAAGAAACTCAAAGATTAGAGAAAACACGACAAGCTAGAAAGATACAAAGACATGAGGGGAGACTATGAAAGAAACAAGGCTGATCTAGAAATAATAAAAACTATGGATCACAGAGCTAGAGTAACCCAAAGGGCTAACAAAGAAATAAACCTAACTAGAATCACCAAGGATGAACGTAGACTCTGACAGAAGAATAACTAAACCTAGAGAAACAAGATATCTAGGAACACTACAAAGGGGCTGAAATAAAGATACACAAGAAAGAGTACGATATAACAAGAAATCATTAACAATAAATAGTAAGAAATCAACAAAAAGTGAACAAAAACAATTATAAGATGAACAGAAAAACCAAACCCAAAAAATCCAGAGTCTTGACAATTTTCTCTCTCATTATTGTGACATTTAGCAAATAGAAATCCATCCATCCATTTTCTGTTCACCCTTGTCCCTTAATGGGGTCGGGAGGTGCTGGTGCCCACCTCCAGCTACGTTCCGGGCGAGAGGCGGGGTACACCCTGGACAGGTCACTAGTCTGTCGCAGGGCAACACAGAGACAAACAGGACAAACAACCACGCACACACACACTCACACCTAGGGACAATTTAGAGAGGCCAATTAACCTTACAGTCATGTTTTTGGACTGTGGGAGGAAGCCGGAGAACCCGGAGAGAACCCACCATGCACAGGGAGAACATGCAAACTCCGTGCAGAAAGACCCCGGGCTGGGAATCAAACCCAGAACCTTCTTGCTGCAAGGCAACAGCTCTACCAACTGCGCCACTGTGCAGCCCAAATAGAAATCCATCCATCCATTTTCTAACACCCTTGTCCCTAGTGGGGTCAGAGGGCTACTGGTGCCCATCTACAGGTAACGTTCTGGGCGAGAGGCGGGGTCACTCTGGACAGGTCGCCAGTCTGTCGCAGGGCAACACAGAGACAGACAGGACACACAACCACGCACAAACACCTACGGAGAATTTAGAGAAACCAATCAACCTGACAGTCATGTTTTTGGACTGTGGGAGGAAGCAGGAGTACCCAGAGAGAACCCACCATGCACAGGGAGGACATTTAGCAAATAGAAATAACTTTGGTAATTCAAACCAACCTAAGAGAAGTTTGGTCTGATTTAACTTTATCCAATGAGGAAAAAATAGGTGTTTGTCTTTTTATTCCACATATATAAGCTTTAGGTTTCTACTGCATCTCTCTAGCATTTCTATTAAACATATTTCTTAATTAATTGCTAACCATCAAGAATTAAGATTTAAAGTTGATTAAATTAGGAGAACAGGCTGCTGTGGGCATACTGCATAATGACGTGGAAAATTTAACCCGGTCAGTTTTACCATTAAACAAGTAAGACATGAAAAACCATCCAAGGATCTAAAAGATTTCTGAATGCATTTTCTGTCCACTCTGGCTTTGTGCATAACTCTGACCCATTTTCACTCCTGCTACTTACCGAGTCTGTGAACTTCTCGATGGGGCTGGGCAACCGCAGCCATTGAGACAGCCATGCTCAAAAGGTGAAATTAAGGCCAACCGTCTCTCTTTTTCTCTCTCTCAGCTAAATCAGAAATCTACAGCAATTCACAGGAAGCAGTTAGTAGCACAGCGTTAGATTTGACACATGCGCCAATCAACAATGAATTACATTTAGAGGCAATGATAATGAACAACATGCAGAGAATCACAGGACATATTAACAATGACTTGCAAAATTATTCATACCCCCTACACACACACACATATATATTTCAGATTTTATTACACAAAAAACATAAACTTCAGTGTATTTTAATGGAATATTATGTGGCTGACCAACACAATATCAACTGTTTCTTAATTTTTTCTCTGAAATTAGAAGTCTGAAAAGTACGGTGTGCAGTCTTATTTACTTTGATAGTCCTAAATAAAATTCAGAGCATCAAACTTATTTTAGAAGTTTAAATTTTTTGCATCTCAGTATAAACACAGCTGTTCCATTAAGGTTTGGGGGTTATTTGAGAACATTAATGAACAAACAGGATCATAAAGACCAAGCCAAATACCTCAGACTGAGGCATAGGCCGGGCAACGACCCAAAGTGAGACCCTAGTTCTAAATCCTTTCTGACTGCACTTGGTGATTCTTATTTTGCAAAGATGTATCACCACAAAATTTAGTCCCTGAATGTGCAAAGCTGGTTGAGACATAACTCAAAAGACTAGGCTGCAGCTAATGCTTAATTTTACTTAAAAAAAATAAAGAAGAATAAATCCTGGGGACTGTCTATAAAAAGCACAAATAACTCTCCAAGTTTTTTGTAAAGAAGAAAAAATAAACTGTCTATCTTATCTACTACTTTGTTCTGGTCTGTTGCCTAAAATCCCAAGAAAATACACTGAAATATTTGGTTGTAACATGAAGAAAGGGCTTTGAATACTTTTACAGAAGTCATTTTGGTGAACTACATAAAACACAATCTACTCTACAATGATGATGTAATCATGAAAGTAGACAATAACTGTAATTAAATCAATTATTGAAGATGTTGAATTACAGTAATTTTGAGATGCTTTCTATAAGCTGGACCAATTTTAGTAAATTAGCCATATACACGAGAAGGATGCAGGACAGGATCTGAACACAGTTAAGAGCTAAACAGGTCACCTTATTGTAAAGTAACTTTTAAGAGTTTTGTCCCAATAAGAGACAAAAAAGTACATTTTTACTATAACATTGTTTCTCGCAAACTCTTTAAAATTAAACAACCTTTAGCATTTAAGAGGCCCAGCAGGTTTGTTGCACAATGACTCCATCACGCCAAGGCAGCGCAGGAGCAGAATGTTTTGCTGAGGAGTCCCAGCGAACCGAGACCCTCCGTAAAGCTCCTAAAATAGCGCCAAAGCTTGGCTCATGAAAACCCCTGACCTTTCCTGCTTGTACCATCACCTCGGATCTGAACAGGTTGAGAGTACAAACAGATCAGAGTCAGGCCCGAGGTTGCCGGACTTTCACAAGCAAGCTGCAGCACAGCAGACACCGCCGGGGCGCGCCATACAACATGAGATCGTGCAAAGTAAATGAGTCAGACCTGATCTCTTCGATCGGGCTTTAAATTCCAAGAGTTTCCATCCGACATCTGCCAGACTCGCCATGTTTACTCTCTGTCAATTCAACCAGGACTTAACAGCGTTTCTGCTTTGTGCCCTTCAAAGTAAAACGCTTATGGCTGGGATTTACAGTCAGGATGAGAATAAATTACATTTTAGTGAGTTTGGAGGAAAATCTACACATTAAGTATTTTACAGTGTAAAAAAAAGATTAGTTTTGGTTTTAAATGTTCAGCTTTAAGAATGAAATGCATTTATTTTGAAGAGCAACAGCAACACTTCCCTCTCTACCGTTCTTCAGCTTCAAACACCTGTCATCTGTCAGGCTACCAGTTTGCACGACATTGACGTAAATAATATAGTCATTTTATATATATATATAAAAAAAATGACTTTTTGATTTTACGGAAACTAACTTCAGATAAAATAATAATACAAACAATATATACAGCTCTTTTGAAGAATACTTATTGTATTCAGAAGGTGGTTGTGTTCCTTCCAGCCGTAAAGCGGTGTGCCGTATTCCGGTTGGAGAATGTTGTGGAGCTGCACTTGTACCAGGATGCGGATGTTTACATTAAAGACCTTTTTAATAACGTTTTTGTTACTTTTATTTGAACAACGAGGCATCTTTGCTCTTCAAGATGTAACTGCGGAGCTGTTCGGGACCAACAAGTATGGGACGGTGGCGGCGTTTGGTGACTTCAACTCGGATAAACAGACTGACATCTTTGTCATCAGAGAGCGTATGTAACGCTACTGTCATTAGCGACCTGGCACACAGCTGGTCAGATGAATATAAATATACTTTCATAGTAATAAAAATAAATTGTCGGCCGATGTGTTTTTGTTTCACGAGTATTAATTTTCGAAGGGAAAAGCGTATCCGTAACTCCAACGCTTGTCAAATGTAAACTTCCTTGTTTAATTATTTTAAAAAATATATATACTACAAAATATATTCCTTTTTACAGCCGTAAATGCGCAGGTGGAAGTTAGTAAATTCATTTTGACCTCATTAAGCTATTGCAGTGATTGAGGAAGTAGACATAGTTAATTGAGCACATCTGTGGTGTTTTCTGCTGTAACGAGACAAAAGTGAAAGCTAGCTTATTTATTCTTTTTAATGTGAGAAAGAAAAGGAAGCGACATAAATTATTCAAGCTCACTGTAAGTAAAGCCAGTCAAAAACAAGCTTTGTCTGGTAATCACTATATAAACTCTAAATGCTCTCTCTAAGTAAATAAGTGGGCGAGGAGGAAAGCCTTTTTTCAAATAGAAATGAACGATTATTATGAACAAAATTGGTTATAGTTTATTTTTTTTATCATGTAAATCACTTTGAACTCCCTTGTTGCGAAAATGTGAAATGCACTTGTATTGGTCATTTTCCAAGACGCTGGCACAGAAAAAGATGCAAACTATTGTTGTTTTGGGCCATTTAAGCTGTGATAATGAAAGCTGAGGCTCTCTGGGCCTGACTCAGCAACAGAACCTTTGATTCTGTTCTGAACAGAACACAGAAAACAGCAGAGAACTTTAACATTTACCTGGAACATTTCTAGATTCTTATTTTTTGTGAGGGGAAAAAAAAAAAAGGACAGGAAATATAAATAGCAAAAACTTCAACTCGTGTTGACATATAAACAGTTATTATTGATTGCTACATTTTACTACACCATAGATGCCAGTCATGCAAGTTTTCCCCTCATCTAGCACAAATAATAAAAAAATTTGATGGGAGTGTAAATTACATTTTAAAATAACTAGCATTGCAATGATTAAAATGGACTGATTTGATTTAAAATTGGTTTTATCCACTTTTTAAGTAGATGAAATCTGGAGAACTTTACTTCATATCGCCTACTTTTGAATATTCGTCAATGCCCGGCTGCTTGTCCATGCCAGGGATTTGTTGTGGTGGGTAACAGATCTGCTTTAATTCTGTGTTTCTTTCCAACATTTGTAGAATCTGAGGTGGTGATTTTCTTGGCTGACTCCAAATCTCCTTACTTCAAGCCCAAAGTTAACATCACCAAGGACATGTTAGGGTAAATGTTCTGAGAAATAATGTCTTTTTTGTTTGCTTTTGATAAGTAACTATGTAAGTGGTACATTCAATGTTTCTGTCTGCTCTATGCATGCAGTTTGGTTTAGTGATGTGGTAAATTCATCTCAGTACCCCTCTTTCCTTTTCCAGGGACAAAATCACCAGTGTTGTTCCTGGAGATTATGATGGAGACTCTCAGATGGATGTCCTTCTGACAACTCAGGACAAATCTTCAAAAACATCAGTTTTCATTTTCTGGGGAAACAACCACACATTAGGTAAATATTAACAATAAATGATAGCTTAGATTGAATTCACTCTTCTTTCTGTTTCTTTTCTAGTTTCTTTTTTTTTTTTCCACAAAATGTATGTTTTAAATACAGTAGTGAGAAATGGGTGTTTTTGCCGTTTTATGCTTTTCTTCAGTTTTTGCTTTTTCCTTTAGTCAGACTTTGGTTTTTCATATCATAAAAAGTGTTAATTTTGGAAAAATATGATCTAAATAATAATAATAAAAAAACAGTTTTCAAATTATTGTCCTTTTTATCAAGGAGAAGGAAACTAATAAAGTCCTCTACTATGGGAAAAAGTAGCTAGTTTTCCTGCGATTAGCAGGAATCAAGGGTTTCCAATAACTGGCAATGAATCTTTAACATCACAACTCAGCATGAAGAGCGTTTCTATGGTCATATCATATTACCGAGATTATATTGAAGACCAGACTTTGACTAGGCCACTCCAAAACCTAATTTTGTTGGGAATTTTAGTCATTTGCTAATGTGCTTTGGCTCACTAGTGGAATTGGGATGATAAGTTGGAAAGCAAAATTTGTGATTCCATCAGTTATGGTAAGTCGTCCAAATCTTGAGGAAGCAAAGTGGCTGCTAACCGTCACTCTACCAGCACTGAGTTTGACTGTCAGTGTGATGATCTGTTTCCGAGATGCTTTCCTAGTTTTAGGAAAGACGTAACACAACTCACACCTTCCACAGAAGTTCATCTTTTGTTTCGTCAGTCCACAGAATATTTACCCAACAGTTTTGAGGGTCAACAAGATGTATTTTGGTAAACTTGACATGAGTTTTTATGTTCCTTTGGATCAGCAGTTTTAGCTTTGAATATCTCCTATGGCTTCAACTTAGCCCCATCTCTTATTATTAAACAATGAACATTGACATAAACTAGCTTGAGGTCTGCAGAGCATTAGATGTTGTTTTAGACTTCCTGGTTGGATAGTTGATGCGTAGTTGGTTCAAGTTTGATTGAACAACCTCTCCTAGGAAGGTTCACCACTACTGAAGGTTTTTCTCTGGTTGTGAATTTTGGTTTGCTGGTTTCCCAAAGTTTAAAAATGGTTTTGTAACCCCTCCCAACCTTCAGTAACTAGATGATGTCATGCTTTCTGAGACCTTTCAGGTGTTGGGGATAGCTTTCCAGAAAAATACTTTAATCAGAGTTAATTTATGATTTTAGAAGGGGCAATAACTTGTTTCCAGGTTTGGATGCCTTTTAGTTCACCTTGTTGAATGAAATCATAATTTGAAACCTTGTTTTTTAAGGATGGGTGGGGGTTTTAATTCTTCTCAGGTTACTGTTGTCTAACAGTAACTTTCAGGTCTGATCGAAAAGCAAAAGTAGAAGATGCTCTTACGGGGGTAAACAATTTTCCACCTCCTCACTGGATGTATTTAGTTGAAATATATTGAGAGCAATTGTATGTTTTTGTAGAACTGGAGCCGCTGATAGAAGCTGTTCTTATCTTGCTTTTCACATAATTTTTATTTCAGATTGTTTCTAGTATCCAATAAGTGACTCTGCACTGTAAATAGTTGAAGATTTTATGTACGTTTCCAAATCTCTCATATCTAGACTTTATGTTTCAGTTGTGTTGTTAATACAGTAAATGCAAACAGCTTGTGTTTCCATATTGTTGAGTTTTTTGATTCTCCCCTGATTTTCTTTGTTGTTGTTTCAATGTAGAACCTTCTGTCATTCTTCAGCGTGAAAATAAATCACATCTTTAAGCAGAACTGGATTCTCTACAGTCCTGATCAAAGCATTGAGAGGAGAAAAACGATTCTCCTGTCTAGTGTTCATATTTTATGCTGCTGGATTGTAATCAGGTTAAAAGTTGAGCTCCAAAAGCAAAAAAAATCCAGGGACAAGCCAAACAATTTAGTTAATTTATTAAAGATCTAATTTAAACTGGAACACAGTGCTTGTTATCTAGTCAGCAGTTTAAGATAATTAAAAAAAATCATCTTAAAAGAACCCTAAAATGAAATGAAACCTAAAAATGTAAAAATTCTTGACCAGTGACAACGTAGAGCAGGGCTGTCAAACCCATTTTCATTTTGGGCCATATTAAGATCAGGAATGTATTTAAATGGCCAGTTGCGGTAGACAGTATTGATAAAACTACCTATTAACAAACTGTTAAAATGTGAATGAACAGCTGTCTTTCAAGTGGTTTCAAAATCACTTGAAATTTAAAAATATCAAGCATCTTTTCACATTCATGTGATTTGGGAGAACACAGGGTGTCCACACATACTTAAAAAAGCTTAAATTCATGTATTTAAGGCATTAAGTTGTCTAAAATTAATTAAAAAATATAAAGTTTGCCTTAAATACACTTATATTTCATTATGGTCATTTAGTAGGTTTTAATGACCATAATGAAAGAAAAATTTCGGGATTTTCTGTCAGGCAAAAATTTGAGTCACACTTGCACATATTTTTGTGCCTTCAGTGACTCGAGGTGGTCTTTAACAAGCTGCTGATATACCCTCGCTAGCAAGCTAGCTTTTTTAAATGTATTTTATAGGCAAGTGTGAATGCATCGCCAGTTGACAGGATGACATTTGTTTTTGCAACCGGCTTGCTTCTCTTGCCAAACCATAAGAGCCAGCAGGATTCCCCTAATCGTCCCCTATATCAACAGATTTTTTGGTCTTAAATTTCATTCAAGCTGGCATTTAAAAGGTCTTAAAAAGTCATAAATTTGACTTGCTGAAACCTGCAGGTATCTTGGCTGTGATTTAATTGATAAAATAATTTTTAAGCACACTGTTATCTCAAATGTTCTATTTCTAGAGTCTACGGGGCCACATAAAAACATCTGGCAGGATCTGGTGCATGTGATGCAGAGAAACCAGTTTAGAGCAAAAATAAATGTTTTCGGGATGATTGCCTTCCATCAAGAGTTCTGCCCCTTGCAACGTGTCAACATATTGTACAGCTGCACAACCTCTGCACAAACAGAAGCTTCCTTCTTCTGTTGAATAAATGGATTTTCCTTCACTCTGCTGTGTAGAAAGTAGAAAATTCTTGTCATGCCAGTGACATTGGAAACTTTCAGAAGAGTCTGTAATAATTTACTCTTTAAAAAATCGAAATTTCTTTCACCTTTTCGTGTCCCATGCTTGGCAAAGTCCAAAGGGGCAAATTTTTAGAGTGGGAGGAAATATATTTTGTTCTTTAAGATGCCATCTTATGGTTTGTGGGCCACAGTCGAAATCAGTAAGGGCTTTAACTTAGATTTGGGATTTTCCTGTGTCTTCCTGGAAACCCCACTGGATCTGGTGGATCAGTTCAGGACCCTTTATTCACCTGGCAAGAGATCTTAGTTGTGCAGCTCAGCAGTCCTCTGGAAAATCTTTTTGCCTTTGCTATCTGTGGTTCATGAGAGAGAATATCTGACAAATGAAGGACATAAAACTCAGATTTTTGCACATATGCCGCCTTTTAGGGCCATGGATTAGAATGGTTTAAGTTTAAATGTAGTTTTTAATCACTTGTCTGTTGCCTCTCTCCTGTTTAAGTCTCATTTTACCAGTCAGACTCGGCTGCCTTTCTGTTCACCTTTGTAGCTCATGACCTGCCTTCTTTGTTCCTTTCCTGCAGAAATCTCTGAGAGGTATACCATGAATTTCACCTTAACAGATCAGCCTCTTGTTATGGAGTAAGTATTAGTTTCAAGGTTTTTACAGATACATTATGCTGTGAATATTTTAAATACTAATTGCAGGAATACACTAATGTCCCTAATGGGTTTGTCTTTCCCACAGTTTCAATGGCGACATGATTCCAGATGTCTTTGGGGTGGCCACGCCTTCCCAAACTGTAGTCTGTTATTTTACCAAAAGGTGAAAGTAATGCCTTTCAAAATGCACATTTCTTGGCTTTGTCATTAGCTGCTATTCGCTGATTTATTCAGAATAATAAAGTATCATGATTTTTATTTTCCCCCCCCCCCACTTTAGGATTCAAGAGTGCAGGAATGATTTTAATAAATCAATCAAAATGCGCACTCCTCACTCTAATGCTTTTATTGACCTCAACAAGGACTTCACTGCTGGTGAGTAACAGATCATTTATCAAGTTTCTAATAAGAAAAAGATGAAAAATGTGTTTTGTTTGACAGCTCAAACCAACTACTTTATGTTTGTCGGCTAGAAAAGCTGAATGAATGGTAGTGGAAACATACAAAGCTGTACTTTTCCTCACCCGATCAGTGTTTGAGGTTTTTTCTTGGATACTTATCATGTTTATTATTATTATGTTTTAAAACAGTGACTGATTCTGTGGTCGCATTCCTAAAGCAGCCCTGATCCCCACACAGCTATAACCGGAGCGTTTCAGTAATAAATACTGACAGCTCCAAAATTACACCAAGACTGACTACAGGCAGAAACCTTAACACATCTGCCTGTGAGTGTTTTTGTTCTCAGATGAGCTTAAAATTGATACTTGGACAACTTCCATCACTAAAGAAATAAAAACACAAATTGTTTATCAGATTTTGCTAAGGACTTTAACATGTTAATGTTGATTCATTACATAGATTTTAACATGTTGAAAATTTTTGATTAAAATCCATTTTTTTTAGCTTATACAAGGTTCAGAGGTTAGCCATTGTGTTCATGTGAACAGGTTTTTCACACAGTGCAGTGTGAAAGCGAACCGCAGCAGCTGAAAATGTGAAAAATGTTGCAACTTTGGTCCTCAATCAAACCCAGCCTACCAGACTACCAGGTGTGAAAACACTCTTGCCCCATTCTTCCTCGGAAAGTGTTCAGGCTCTGTCAGGTTGCATTGGATTGCCTTTGAATAGCGCTTTTCAAGTCCTGCCACAAATTCTCTGCAGGATTAAGCCCTGGGCTTTGACTGGGTCACTCCAGAACATCCACCTTGTCTTCAATTCATTTTTGTGCATCTTTGTGTTGTTAACTCGATAGAAGTTAAATGTTCTCCAAAGCAGATGGAAACTGCATTCATTTGCTTAGAAGCATCACCAAAGCATGATACTGCCACTTCCATGCTTCACACTGGGAACGGTGTGTTGGTGGCGACGTACGTTTGCTGTCCGCCGTTTTTTATTTTGTAGAGATCCGTTTTCACTTTGACATTAAGGGGAATTTTAATCCTGTTTTCTTTTTAGTCATAAAAGACAAATGTTGATGATCATGATTGATTTGCAAAAAGCAATAAAAACAGTAAAACATCTGAGGGGTGGAATACTTTTGATAGCCAATGTACAATTTGTACCTATATGTACCAATCAGTAGAGCAGGGGGATCTTTATGGTAAATCTATAACTTTTTATGAGCAGTCAGCCCTTTTTACTTTGCATTTGACAAATGTGTAGCGGAGACATGAGAAAATTAATTGGAGAAATCTGAAAAAAACAAACAAAACAAAACTGCACATTCGGTGGGTTCTTAACTCCTGGCTGCTGCTGTTTGTGAGGGGTGGCTTACAGAATGCAGGAAGAAAGAACAAGTGAGAGAGAAATGTAGGCAGGAAGCGATGGAGCGATAAAGCTCAGCTGGAAAGGAGAGATGGTTTGAAAGAAGAGGATGGCTGGAAAGATAAAAGGGATGTGAGGGGGGATGAGCTTTTAGAAAGGCTCAGTTCACTGTCTGTGGAGGCCACCTGCTCCTCTAAGCGCTACCGGCTGGAGCGTCACAGAATGGAGCAGGGAGAGCTTGAGTCTCTAAGATGGGCAGGTTTGTTCTTGTCAGCTGGTTCTCCCTCCATTGGATGATGAGAGTGTTTGCTATGCTACTGAAAAAAAAAACCCTTGACGGCTAAGTTTTAGATGTAGATTTCAGTAGCAAGAATATAGTCCCTGGATTATACGTTGAAAACAAATTCATATCATTCTTTTCAGATTGCCATGTTTCCTGTTTTTTCTGTTTACATCTATAGCCTTTTTATGTTTTAGTCTTTCAGAGGAAAAATAAACACTGAAGTAAATACTCTGACAAAAGCTGGAAAGGTTCAAGAGATAGTAACAGCCAGCACCCAGAGGTAATGTCTTACAGCTGCTTTGTCTTTTACCTGCTGGGTATTAGGTGTTGTACCTTCATTGTTTGATTGACATATCTTTTTGCACAAAAATGTGGTTGCCTATCAGGATTCCTTACAAAAAAGCTGTAGGACTGAATTAATTTCTCCTATTATGCTTGAAGCCACATAATAGTAGTTAGTTTTTTTAAAAAAGTTAAAGTGAAAACAGCCCACAGCCACTCTCTTAAAATAAGAGCTCTCGCATAAGAAGAAACATCTGGGTCATGAAGTTTCTGTGTTGACAGCGTTTTTTTTTTTGTACAAATCTGCTGGGATAAAAGGAGTAGGCGGCCTAAAATGTAGACATCTTTATAAATTAATCTGGATGGATATGTTAATTACCAGCGAGTCAAAACCGGCACAGAAAGCATCCCACCGAATCTAACCAGAGTGTCAGTGTCAATTGATATTTGCTGTTTTAAAGCTTTTCAATTGCATTGACCCTTCACCAGTGCAAATCTTTATCTTATGATTTGAATCAGCGTTTCTAGGAGGAAACGGACGGCGATTCCCATCCGACCAAACAGAGAAGCAACACACTCTGGTCTTTTACTGGTGCCACTTAAGAACAGGAAGGAGTCCTGCAGTGTCAGGACTCCAATCCTGGTCTGCTCAGTGCCATCACTATAAACAGTTTCATAATGGTATATTGGCTGACCCCACTATATCAGCAGTTCCAGCTATGGAAGGTAAAAAAAAAAAAGAACTGGAATTGTTTCCTGGCTAATGTCATGGCCTCATTTAGCCTGCTTATTGGTCTCTCTGGCCAAGCAACCTGGCGGTGACAGTGACATATAGCATACGGCCCATAATCTTTTCATAGTGTCATCTTTTGGCAGCCATTACCTCTAACAGCAATATAGTCATATCAAATTAGTGTTTTTTTCCCTTTCTTTTACTGCCAGTTAATTTGTGTCTGTCAAACAAATCAAGAGACTTTAGACCTTAATGAACCTCGTTAATTGTCTTGTTTTTCGACAAACACTTCCTGAAACACTTGAAAACCAAATGGTTGTAATAACACTTTGCAACTACCTGATGGTTGGACAACTTAAATCACAGATTACAAAATAATAAATATCTTTGCTATTGCGCTCATCTGTCTAATTATTCATTGTTTAGCAGCGAAAAATGATTTTTGAATTGAGAACGTTGCTGTCTTTGTCGATTGCATGGTTTTCGATGAAAATGCAATGATATGCGATTAGTTACAGAGCCTGCAATCAACGTGATTCAAAAATTTAATCTAGTCCCACCACTAGAATAAAACCATGATATACATTAATGCTGGTAACTGGCCTTCTCCTGTTATATTCAGGAAGCATCCCCCTATTTAGGTTTGTCATTTGACAAGTAACATTATGGCTCCAGGCGTCACACCACGTGTCTGAAGAGAATCTGTGGAGCAGGAGTCTACCAGCAGCTTGATTAGAAACTTTGTTGAGAGAAAATGTTGTAATTGCATAGTACTTATAGATGGTATTTTGGGAGAAAGGCATGTACAAAGACAACAATACTGGCATAAGGATTCATTGCTAGGCAACAGGGATGGTAATTCTCTGCAGCGTCCAATTAAACTACCTCTGTGTTGAAGTGGCTTGTTGATTGTCTGACTAATATCACAGGGGTGGTGGGAGAAGAGAACAGATTTGCCACCTAACAAGGCTGGCCGGGAAGAACAGTTGCTTGTTCATGAATTATGTTTACATTTTGCAGGGCACTGTAGCAGAAATTTTAGTTTTGCTTGTCATCACACGTATGGATATTGCATTTGTTTTAAACTCACCAGCAACCACAGTAGTAATGTCTGAAATATACTGCTTAGCTTTTTCTGGTA
Source organism: Girardinus metallicus (assembly GCA_903067095.1). Classification (NCBI taxonomy): domain Eukaryota; kingdom Metazoa; phylum Chordata; class Actinopteri; order Cyprinodontiformes; family Poeciliidae; genus Girardinus; species Girardinus metallicus. The sequence goes on along the minus strand of CAEGAE010052950.1, from coordinate 45,026 downwards.
AACTGTCTAAATATATTTCTCAGCCCCTTTAGCTCAGTAATCCCAGAGAAACTCTTCTGTGTATCCTCATTTTGCAACTTTCTGCTATCAAAAGAAGTTAAAAACTGGGAGGCTAATCCCTAATTCAGACTTCAACACACACTTTAATTTCTAAAGATTCTCACTCCAGGACTGATCCCCTTTCAGATAACAGATCTGCAATAAACATGGTCCCACAAAACAATCATTATGTATAATTTTCTTCATTATATTATGCAAGTTTATTTTAGTTTGGAAATCCTGTGTGCTTTCAGAACAGACAGTTGAGATGGCAGAACCAAGGGTAGTGACCTACAACTCACAGTGTTCACCTGAGCAATATGTCTGAGAGGAATTCGCTAAATGGTTGAGCTTTTTAACTCCACTGTGTTGAATATATCCTAAGTTGTGTATTTTCTTTAATAAGAATTTTTACGCTCTTGGGGAATCAATTTGATTAGGATTTAGAGGACTAAAATGGGATAAGTGGATTGAAAACGTAACATTGACACATACACCCTAAGTACAGATCTATCACTGCATCTGTAACTAAAACTAGATCCTTCTTAGCAGAAGATGCTAGCTGCTCCCCATCAGAAAATGTTTTTCAGTAATAGTAATAGTCTAATTTTACTGGTTGTTTTGCCTTTTCTGAATTGTGGAGAACCTTAAGCATTGCTAGCTTGGTGGGCTTTTAGTGTTGTTTTACTTCAACCTTCACGTCAAAACCTGTTAAAATGTTTGTCTGGATTTTTTCTATTTCTAAGGATTGTCTTTCAATTTCACACATCCTGCATATTACCTGCATCTTGCAAAAAGGTATTTTTTTCTTTTTGTATTAACCGTAAACTGTCCAGAGGCCACAGTTTCAGAGTTTCGCCTTTTGCAATTGGGTTAGAAATGAACATCAAGATATTTGAACACTGTTGTTTGATAACTGAGTCAGAATTGTCCAAACTCTCAATTCAAATGATTAGATTTTCTTCTTCCAGTTCTAATCCTTAGCATATTACAAATACTACTACTACTACTATATGAAAAAGAAGGAAACCAATTATTTTTTTCTACTGCTAAAATAGTAGAATATATTCATTATAATGTCAGTCTCCTATGGTGTTCCACAAAGTTCAGAGCTCGGTCCAGTTTTAAACATCCTGTAAATCCTCTCGTTGAGTGATGTCATTAGGAAACGCAACATGAATGCAATCAAGATTTATTCATCCATTATACCAGGTCTCCAACCACTTCCTTATTATATAGGGAAGGAAGTGGAGTTTCCCCTGAACTCCAACTAATCTGAGGTTGTCTGCCCATAAAGGCGAGAAATGGTGAGAATGTGGCTGCAATATGTTGTAGGCTAAAATATCTCAAAGGCTGGGCATTAAAACTATGTATTAACGTTTGGCAACTTGGGTGGATTTTTGCTTTTCTTTTATCATAATTGGTAAGTTACTTGCGTTTCATTTTCAATTTTATTGTTTTAGAGATATTTTCTTGAATAATGCATTGTATGCAAGGTCATTATAGTTTTATCAAAATATGTGAACCATCATGGCTTTGAACCAGCACTGCTTTTGATGGTGATAGTCAGCGATACTTAAGGTGCTCAGACTTGTGAATCCACTCCACATTCCCGTCTATGAAATGAGCTGATATGAGCTTGTTACCGTAGATTTTGAGAGGAGTTTCTATTTACGCAGACGTGTTCAGCATACAGGAAGTGTCATGAGCAAAATAGGCTAACAAATGTGTGCGTGTGTTTCTGTGCGTGTGTTTTGGACATAATCCTCCCGATAGCTACTGCACCTACGTTGTTCCCTGTAATGGTTTTAGAAGATTAGCTTTTCCGGGAATAGCATTGCTCCATTCTGTGCGTGTGTGTTTTTCCATGTTTGTGAATGAGCCGTTGTGATGGATCGGGGTGGAAGACGCAATGTGGAGTAGGGCAACATATTGGCTTAGAGACGGATTTATTCTGCGGAGCTCAACACTTTGTTCTTGGCCTCAATTCAGTATTTTATCAGTCTGTGTGTGTGTGGTGGTTGTGCATATCAAAACCAGCATCAGGGTGTTGGGGACAGTTTAATAATGGTGTTGCTCAAGCTTGTGTGGGATTAGTTGGGCTGTTATAGCTATTGAAGCTTACATAATTATGTTTGCTTTGATTTATATCTGTATGTAGGGGTGTAATGTGGACTGTATCTGTTTAACAGCATTCATTCTTTATTGTTGTACCACAGTAACAAGTAGGGATGATCTAAATTAGCAGTTCTGAGTTTTTAGTTCTGGCCTGCTCCTCCTAACACACACACATGCTTGTAATAAAATGATTTTATAGATTTATAGCTTTTATGAACTGGAGAAAGAATCTTTTTTTTATTTTTTTTTTTATCTTTGACCTGCTGATCAGTGATCAGAGCCGATGAAGAAACAGTTGGCTGACTAGTTTGATGTTTTGAGCTGCAGAATTTAAATAGTGTCCATACTGGGAAGGTTTTAAAATCAAAATAAAATGTTTGGGATTTCTCTATAATTATTTATTATGTAAATATGCTTCATTGATCTATTTTTTTTTCTTTAAGTGTAAACTTCTGAAGCTTTCTTAAGACTGTTTGGAAGCTGGTCACTTTGTTCTTGCATCCATTCTGTTAATATGCCAAACTTTACAGCAAACGTAAAAAATGCACTTTTAGCCTCTTACAGTACATGAAGTTCTAAATACTTTTGGTTTTGATCATTTTTTTTTAGTTGTGTTGGACCGCAGTTGTTAGTACTTTTACAACACAGCAAGAAGGACCAAAGTTCAAATCCCACCTATGGCTTTTCTGTGTGGAGTTTTCCTTTAGGCGAAAAATTATGCGTATTTGGCTAACTGGCCACTCTAAATTTGAGCACAAACCGTCATGCGTTTTGCCTCTTTGTTGCCTTGTGTCTTATGATCTATTCAGGATGTACCCTTTATTTTACAGATTGATTGCAGATGATAGACGTCTGCCACCTCGTGATCCTGCAAATAAGCCAGGTTTAGAAAAAGGATGAATACTATTTATTTTCCTTTTATAACTTTAATCCTACTAATATTTTAAATAAAGCATTTTTTTAACCAGTTCACTAAAATTCATTAAGCAATAATGCCCAGCTGTCTAGCCAGCCAACTTATAAGTGGCTAAAGCTTAGAACTTTATATTTAGAAAGTATTAGTTGTTCAATAGTTATTTGAAAAAGAAACAAAAAAAAAAACAGCACACTTGTTTTAATTTCTAGGGTTTTAGCATCTAAATAATGGAAGTTATTTATATTACTAACAATAAATCAAAGTGAAAAAGTTGATTGGTTCAATGAAAATAATCCAGTAATGGTGTCACTGTAATAATCTTGCGCTCCTGTCTAAAAATGGATCTGTGTTTTTGGATTTTGTTCTGTGTTTCTAATTCACATCACAATCATGATTGAAAGCCTAGTCATCTACAGACGTTACTCTTGGTGTGACAGGTGTCTCGAGGGTCAGTCTGCAAACTGAACAGCTATAACTCTGTCTGGGCAAGGAGAAACATACACATAACTGTGTGTGTGTGTGTGTGTGTAGTAAATGGTTTGAGTAATGTGCTTTGGGTGAACGGATGATTTTCGGTAATTGTCCTAAAGTAATCTTGCCCCTGAGAATGATCCACATTGTGTCACTTTTTAACCACAAAATCTCCTTCTGTTCTACTGAGGATTCATGAATTAGATAAGCACACATTTGTGGAAAATAGTGAAGAGAAAGGATGCATATTCTTTTTTCCCACATAATGGTCTGAAAAGTATACAATGAATTTGTTTTCAGCTTCCCTTAGTTTATATTTTGTAGAGACTGAGATTTTTATTTGTTTTTGTCAAAATGGCTTAAGTTCAGTTAGATTGAGTGGAGAGCGTGTATAAGTATACATTTTTCAACGTTTGCCACTGATTATTAATTAGTTTCAGCTCAGGACCTTGACTGAACCATTCTAGCACAAGAATGTGCCTGGATATTCTTGCCAAATCATTATGTCTGACTTTCTTCTTCTGACTCTTCCACTTTAGAGGTTAGCTTTAGAGTTTACGACTATTAGTTATCCTGCCAACAGGATCCAGCTGAGCTCTGGATCTAAGCAGCTCCTCCAGTGTTACCATTGGTCTTTTTGCTTCTTCTCTGCGTAATCCTTCCCTTTACCTGTTATATCTCTTGACAAGTTTTTACAGGTGGATCACCCATTTCGTTTTCGGATGACAGCGTTCATTGTTCTTTCAAAGAGTTTGAATACGTTTATAAGACACTGCTTTCCTTTGGCTAGAATAACAGGCAGCAGTCATTGATTGTTGGGACTGTATTTGCATGTCTTCAGGCTAAGTTTGCCAATGAAGGAACCCTGGTTTCAGTTGGATGTATCTGTTTCTCAGCTGACAGCTGTGACATTTCCCTCAGAATGCCAAAGGCTCCCCCCCGTCCAGCTGAGGGATGACCCAGTCGAGGGGTTAAAGACGGAGGGAACAAATCGATGCAGATAAACACCGAGGTCTTGACTGATAAGCTGCAGGATGTCTTTTAGCTTAACTATGAACAAATATACACAAGATACAAGAGTCACAAGAGCAACCAAACGCACACACACGCTGTGGTTTAATACATCTTGTTTTGCTTCATTATTGTCAACATCATTCAAAGTCCATCTCAAACACAAAGTAGACATCTTTCCTGCAGACCCATAAATAAAGCAATTTGATCATTTGGCTGGATGGCCTTCCTTGAGCTCATTTTGAAACCGCCCTGCAGGGATGAACCACACGTGTGTGTGTGTGTGTGTGTGTGTTGCTGCTGTGGCATTTACTATATCCCTTTGACAGCCAAGGCAGAATAGGAGTCACAGCTTGTTTGCTGGGTAACAGGCTAACAAATAAGCCTCTCAGGGGCAGTAGAGACATGAAGTAAAGGATTGGCTCTGTGCCTCGCGCCTTCCTATCACTTCACATCATTTTCTTTACCTCCGTTTCTCTTTTCCTGTGCTTCAGTTGGGCTTTCTGTTCTGTTCCTACTCTCGTCTTGTTTTATGATAATACACTTTTTCTTTGAAAAAAAAAAAGTACTGTATTTTATTTTTTTTACCCCAGACAAAGGCAAACATACACCTAATGGCTTGTCTTCTTGTGTCGCCGAGTGAGGCAGCAGCGTATATGCACAGAAACACGACGCATATCAACGGCTAATGCAGCAGGTGAAGTGCTGGCTGTCAGATCTTCTTTAGACATGCTGCCAGAACAAACCAGAGAGCTGCTGCCGGGTGTTTTACAGCTCCAAGATGGAAATGTTATCCTGATGTTCTTTGCTTTAGATTGCTCTTGTAACCTGTCTGTGTAAAATAAAAAAGTAGGGCTTAGTGCTGATTTTTGAGTGGAGAAGGTACTTTGAGTACAGAATTTATGTTTTGATATTGGAAATCCCCCCAAAAAATCAGATAACTTAACTCAAAACTAAAAAAGTAGATGCTGCTACTTGAACAATGAGTAGATGTGTAGTTTTCTTCTATCAAGTTCTAGTTTCACTTATCTAGGTAAGAGTTGTTCTAAAATAGAAAACGGCAGACAAAAAAATGAGGTCACTCATTAAAGAAGTCACACAGTGATTCTGTTCTGATGTATAGGCTCTGCACCAAACCGCACTGCGATATCATAGTTCTTTGGCTTCTGTCACTTTCCTTTTCGCTCTCCTCCATCTCTGCAACTATCCAAACATCCTCAGTGTTTTACAACCACTTTAAAACTCACTTTAATACTCAACAAAATACACCCAACTTTTAAAAAAAATAGACTTTCTTTACTATATTGACAAAGTACATACCGTTTCTTTCTTGTCTTTTAATCTGTCTGCGAGGGGTTTTTTGCTATCCGAATGGGGTGTTGGCGCAAGACTCTGATCTGTCTGCACCAGCAAAGGTGTTTTATAAGATCAATCTGAAGCTGAACCTAAGACGACTAGCAACAAACCTGCAGACTGACTTTTGTGTGTTGGCCTGAATGCAACACTGCACATCGTAGCCGAGCTAAACTTCGACTGGATTTGCATATAGATGTTAGATTTATATATGATAAACTCCAAGAAGGGCTTTGACTGGATTGATAGGAATTTCATCTGGAAACCTTTTGAACATTGTAGGGCACCTCTTTTTCTGGTTTCGGTTTGTAATTGACAACAGATATCAACAGCCCAGAAGAGGAATGGAATCAAGTGAACTACTTGGACTCAGAGCAATGATGTGTGGATGACCTTGGAGTGATGTCTCACACCTATCAATGAATACACAATAAGCTGTAACGAGTAGATACAGCTTATTGTATCTACTTACATGCTGGTCTTCTGTACTGAGATCACCAGTACAGAAGATGCATATCACATTTGTTGTAGGATTTAAGGAAAGTCATTGGAGGATGTGGACGTTTTCATATACCTTGCCATCAATAGATAGTTGCCAATGTGAAGAATGGAGCCAGAAAGGCAAGGAAAACATTCATCCAAATAAAGGGAATCTTCAACCTTGAAGGATTTGTCACCATGAGCAAAAGTTTTACAGTTTCATTTGATCACCGACATGAATTATACTTCCCCGTTTTGAGCATTTATTTGCAGTACAATTGTCAAAGCCATAAAGAGACTGCAAACCTTTACAACTATTTGAAAAATAAGACGAGGAACACTGACCTTTCCCACTGAAACAGCTAAGTGTGAAAGAAGATATCCTTAAGAGAAGCTGACGATGGATCAGCCACGCTCTGATGATGAGATTTGGAAGCAGATGTCAAAAGTCTGAGCTGAACCAGCTGGAAAGAAAGGCACAGAGTACAGATGGCTGGAGATCACTGGTCAGTGGTCTTTGCTCCAAGGGAGCCAGCAGGTGATTTTAATAAGTGTAGTAAAGTAGATAGTTGATGTTATCATTTGTAATAAGAACATAACAAGTGATCATCAAAACCCCCCAGTGTGGACTTGGCTCTGAGGTCTTTCCAGGTTATTTGCTACATTCATTAAAAAGTGCTCTTCATTGTGAATCCAATTAGGACTAACTTAGCAAGAGAGAGAGAATCTGAATCTAAGTGTCTCTCCCTGGAAGTTTGTCGTAGTCTGAATTTAGACATTAGAGATTTTCTGTTTTCAGATAATTTGGGACAATATTCTTGTCAGCACTCTTGTCATTGTCTTTATGGGAATGGATGATATTTACAAATATGTTTTTAGCTGATATATTTACATTATTTCAGGTGAAAGTTACTGACTTTAAGAAGACAGAGAGAGGTTTTGGAGCCAGCCTTCAACAAGTCAATAACCTGTCTTGATTATACACAGGCACTGAATGCCAATTATCTGGAATTTGCATAGACAGATAGACGGACATTGGTGCAACATCTCTCAAATAGATGTGCATCTAACTTTAAACCTACATGCTTGACATTGTATCAACAAAGGCTGCACAATATTAGAAAATCTTGAGGCAATAATATTGATCAACTTTACCATGACGATATCAGGTGTGGTATACACCTGTTTTCTTATTTCCTCTCCTAATCTGTGCTTCTTATTCTGAACATTATTGTCTTTTGTGTCTAGTGTGAGCTTTTTGCTGCCCTGCCCTACTGGCTAAATATTGCATTTGCCTAAAAAAATGCTACTTGAAAACTTGTAAAATATAGTATTTCAACAATGAGTGCACTCCAAACATTCCTTTGTCATATTAATAGAATAGTATAGAACAGATATACTTTATTGATCCCCAAGAGGAAATTGCTTATTTGTTGAAAGCTACTCCATCTTAGATAATAAATAAAAAGTTTGTAAAATATATATGCCCAAGAGAGATAAGTTCAAAATGACTAGATATAAACAAATAAATAAATAAAATGCAATCACATGCAACATATTAATCAATAAATAACCTATGAATGAGCGCAGAAAAAATTTGAATCAGTTAGCACGACTTGGGCATTGTAAAACCTGATGGCAATGGGCAGAAATGACTTTCTGTGGCGCTCTGTGGTGCACTTTGGCAATATGAGTCTCTGGCTGAAGATGCTCCTGTATCCGGCCAGCACGTCATGGAGTGGATGACACTTGTTGTCCAAGATGGCCTGCATCTTTGTCAGGATCCTTCTTTCTGACACCACCGTCAGAGAGTCCAGCTCCACTCCAACGACGTTACGAATATAGCAACGACCACTCCGCCAATAAGTTATAGACCCTATTTTGTGCTTATATTCGCAGTATTTTAAACTCATAATGTTCTATTTTTTCAGTTCCTGTTTTGTTGCAACGTTTTAGAGATCTTTTACTCTTAGAAATCAATCAAATATAGAAAACCCATAATTGTGCCCTTGAAGGGTCAACAACAAATCTATAGAGAGATTGTGACATTTATTGTTTTTATGGGACCCAAAAATATCAAGATTATTTTTCCTTAGACTTTTCAAAGCTACAGTTTTTCTAGTCAGGCAAAGTGAACCCAGCAAACATGAGTTAATGGAAATGTTTTGCATTAAACAAAAAAATGGTTTAGATTTGTCTCAAACACAAACTGTTTGTGAAAATGCAAAGCCCAATTTTGACCTTATTGACAACTGTATTGTGAAACTTTAACCTGAGTAACAGCTAAATGTGATTAAAGTCCGATGCCCTTCCTTTTGTCTTGAAGTTACACTTAACAACATGCCACAAGCACAACAAGCATGGTATGTTATTTCAGAAAAAGCTTACAATCTGAGATACTTAAATCACAACCATGATCGTGCTGTAATCAGTATTCTCATTGATTACTGACAGAAGTTAGCCTCTTGTGCCTGTGTACCATATTCGTTAGGCAACACAATTACCATATTTGGCTTTTTGTGTTCTTGTCCATTCGCAAAAGCCATCAAATGTCCGCTGCTTATCTCTCAGAAAGCGTCATAGCACCTTTTGAGGCTGCAAATAAAGGGAACATGCCGTGGCAAGTCGGGAGAATGACGTGAAAGTGAGTCAAAGCAAGCAGATGGTGAACACTCATGTCTGCTGCCATCTGTCTTCCCGGAGTCAGAGTTCACCCTCTCTGCTGCGGCTCAGAATCCTCCGAGCGTCGCCCTATCTGTTTATACAGAGGCTAATAGGATGGCCGGTCTTCATCCCCGTACGGCACCTCGGCATAATGGAATACTGGGACATAATGCCGCTCCAGTCAAACACTCAACTGAGGCCTTCAAATTGCCTCCAATCCTCTTAACAAATCTGCAGAGAGGCTATGAATAATTTGAGGGCCTGCTCATCTCTTCTGTCTTCTGTTCTTCTCGCTTCTCCTCCTCCTTTTCAGATTAAACCTGAGTCAGATAACTTGATTGTGCTCTTTTTTTTTTTTTTTTTTTTTAATTACAAAGTCCCAGACAATTTACCAGACTGATCTAGTTCAGGTTGAAAGGTCTTAAGCAGAGTAACATTTGGAAGTAGTTCCCTGCATGAATACAAAGTAAAATGCTGACTACCTGAGTGGAAGCAAAAGTAGAGCTGTTGTCACAATCACAAATTTTGATAAATAGTCCCAGAAGTTATTGTGATTATGATAATATTGTCGTTTTGAGACCCTTTTCAGACAATGTAATGATAATGGTGTAATAATGCAAGAACACATTCTCAAAGATTGGTAAACTTTAAAGTCTAATGAACATTTAAAGCTGAATTTTGAAGACATTTTAAGTGTTCAAAATGAATAAAACAACAGAAACAACAAATAAAATGAATTATGGCATCTCTGTAAACAAAGTTATCCTTCAAAAAAAAGGGCTAATTGAGACCAAAGCACCAGACTGAGGACTTTAGTTATCCAGTTTTTGGTAGAAAAGAGAAAAATGATAAATAATGCAAATGGAAATTACTGAGGTTGTTTTAATTTATCATGTGATTTATTGATTGATTGCTTATTGCAATAGGCCTTAGAAAAAGCATCTTTTACGTTCACTTTATTTCTCCTATTAATGCTCACTTTTAATTGGCAAGTAATTAAATAAGTTTCCAAATGCAAGCTGCAGATTTCAGATGTAGAAATGCGATCTAGAGCTTGTTGGAGGAGTTTTTGTCTCCGTTTGACCTAAAGACAAGTGGAACCTTTGTGCCATTTTCCCAGCAGCGTGTGCCTAAGTTTACCTCGCGGAGCTGTTTGTTTTAGAAATACTTGAGTTGTGTCAATTGGGGCTTTTAAAACCCTGCTATTAGGAACAGACACACTTGCAATTATTCCTTTAGCGTGAAAGGACTGGCTGATTGTCGAAGATTGGCTGGATCACAACCTGATGACAAAGGAACTCGCAGATCCACACGCAGACATTTAAATAATGTGCTGAAATCAGCCACGCCGTGCGTGTGGGGGTGGGCATTTGTGTGTTTGTGCGGGCGCCCCGTCGCGAACACGTTCACGTGGGTGTGAAGGCAGGAATTTTCAAGTGCCGTTTTGATGGAGGGACAATTTTAGCACCATCACAAAAGCTGGAGTCAGCGTGCGAGCCCAGGCAATAATAAAGTGATTATAGATTACGTTCTGCAGCAAAAGGGTCGCCTTTTGCTTCTAGTGAGCTGCCTTTTTAAGGTCCAGATCTACCTCGAACCATGTTTTGCTTTCTGTAGGTGTCTCTCCCAGTCTTCTTTGTGGGTTTTTAATACTTTTTTGTGTGTCTTCAGACATCACAGGTACCACATCTCCCATTTCCCGGCAACATGACATTTTACTTACAGCTCTGAGTCCCTGCCGCGGTTATGCAAGCCCAGCTTCCCACACACAAACACATTTATATACTTCAATTATATATGCATCCTTCCAGAGTGGTGGAGGATGACAGCTTGTGCTTTAAATGCATGTATTTACTCAACCTGCAAAGAGCCAAGTCAATACTGCTGAACTGGTTCAGGACTTAATTTTTGGGAACTTTTTTTCCCCAAATAGATGATTTATGGATTGCATAAAATCAACAAATGAATTGAATTTATGGATAGTTTGGGCCACTTGAGTATGCAAGATTTTAAGAATTACAAGAAAAGGGAAAATGTTGACTCCAAAGTAAAGTGGAGTGATAAGTTTCAAATTCTTAAAGATATCCCACTTACTTGTTAAGGCATAGTAACATATCAACAAGACTTTAAAAAGACAGTTCTTAGTGATTTTAGACAGAACATGTCTAATCATTGTGTGTCAATGGAGATGTGAAAAGTGAGGAAAAAACCCTGCTTTTTCTCAGTGAGCAAAGTAGAAAACGGACAGCTTCACAAAAGTGGCATCTGGATTGAGTGATCACGTTTATTTACTCTCTAAACATCTCAAAATGCTTTAGAGGAAAGTTTTTAGTCATCACACAGCAAAGTTGGTTTAGAGAAAGCTTTATCTCAGCGAGAGAAACAGAAAATGGACAGCGTCACAAAACTGTTGTCTCGATTCAAGTTTATTGTCTAAACATCTCAAAATGGGTAAAACAAGACAAGAACATGTCTGACCATTGTGTTTAGAGTTACAGCGAAGTGGATTTAAAAAATGTGTTTTATCATTTTCAAGAACTGTATTGGCAAACTAATGCAAGAACACATTCTCTAATGTCCAGTAAATTTTTAAGTTTATTGATCTTTAACACTGGAACTGGAAGACATTTTAAATATCCAAAATAACTAAACAAAACAGCAGATAAAATTTATCACAAAGTGTTAACAGTGTAAGCAAAACTGTCCTGGAAAACTGGGGCTATGTTTGAGAGCAAGGCACCAGACTGAAGACTTTTGTCATCCAGTTTTTGCTAGAAAGAGAGAAACGATAAATCCTGCAAATTGAAATTATTAATATCATTTTAATTTATCTTGAGATTAACTGATTTATTGCTATTCACATAAAATTATACCGTCAGGTTATTATTCGTCTTTCTCAGATGGTACCAACACTGGTCTGTCAAAATTTTCTGATTGACTTTCATTCTTTTTTGTTCCATTTATTGACTTGCAGAGCAAATAGTGAAAACAATATTAAAACATATTCCTCTGAGTATATCAGGCCGTCTCCTTGTCTTGTTCAATTTGATGAAATTGTATTTATAGCATACCACATCATTTCAAAAGTAATGACATTTCATGAAACGTAACGTTGAAGATATGTGAAGTCTAAATTGTGCTATGAAGACAAACTTTCCATCAAGCCAGTATTTGATCCCAAGTTGGATAAAAAACAACACATTTGCCTTTACATAAAAAGAATATGACTCAACCGGCCCTCCAGAGTCACTGTAGCTTTGTATGAGTTTAATGTGGCTTCTAGGAGTTTCACCACTTTACCAGGTGCTGGGTTAATTGTTTTTACAATAATCTGACTTTCTTAATTACTAAAGACAATAGCATCGCAAGCCCTGTTATTGTTATGCTACAGCACATAATATCAGTATAATTTAAAAACAGACACTAATTGGATTCTTTCTTTTATCAGTAAATTGAAGGTAATTGCTCTTTAGTGGGAGTCGATTTGAATATTGAACCCGACAAACAACACAAGTCCAATTTACCAAGACACTCAGGCTAATTTAGAAAAGGTTCATGAAATTAAACCATGTTAGAGTATGCTACAGTAATGAGAATATTACAAGGAGGCATAGGTGCCGGAACAGAGGGGGCCAGGGGCCATTGCCCCCCCCACACACAAACACTTTACGGCCCTGCTCGGCCCATCTGCTGGTCCTGCCAGACATTCACACAACTCTGACAATCCGTGACTGACATCTCTCTGTGTTTATATGCAGACAGAGGTACAGATAAAACCTACAGCACTGAGATCTGCACCAAATCTAAGGCTCCAGATCATAACAGTCACCCAGAGGTTTACACGCATGCGGCAGCTTCTTGTCGGGTTGGGATCATGAACCCGTCTGACATCTGAAAAAAGGCTTTGACTCTGATCCGGTCCAGGTCTGAACCAATTCTGTCTAAAAATTAAATGAGATTTCTGCATTTGTCGCCATTTATAGAACTGTAAAGACGTTTTCTTTCTAATCGCATTGGATGAAATAAAAAACCAAAAACATGGGGCCCATGTCCGTTTACGGGTCCGGACCAAATGCTCACCCACACTTTGCCCAGAGAAGATCATTTTGGCTCAGGTCGAAAATAATTGTGTCAAGTTGTTGTTTTTTTTCCTCTTTGCTCTTCCAAAAGCCAATCAGCCATCAGTAGCCATAAGTATCGATGGCTGACGATGACATGATGGTTTTCAGGTCTCTGTTGGCTGTTGAAATTCATTTTTGTCTCCTAAATAACAAGCACATTAAAGTTAATTCATGGTGTTTTTCGTTTTGTTTTTAATGCAAAAATATTGTCAGCAGTCTGACTGGTTACCTGTCCCACTCAGACGTCTCTTTCCCGCACAATTTGTGGAACATGCAGCAAATATAATCTGCGCTGCCTTTTGGTTTTAGACCCACAGCATCCAGAAAGCGCTGCTGTGCCGTAACGTGATGATGCGCTGGAACCATTAGGTTGTCCTGCTGCTCTAAACTGACATTGCTGGAGGATATTTGACATCTTTTTTTTGTTGTTGTTTTTTTAGTTTGTTTTTATAATGTTCCAAATATTTGACCAGTTGTGATTTTTGTCATATCTGTCTATCCTCAGCATAGTTGTATCGTGCGTATTTTGGACTTGTAATAAGTAGCCGAGCACAGCGGCACCTGCAGCTGTACCACTGTGTGCACCTTGAGATTTTCCTTTATGTAAAACAGAAAAGAATAATTTTTGATTTTTTTCTTTATTATCTAGCCCTCTGTACTATTAACATTTAGGAGAAAAAAAATATATCTATTTTGTCAAAACATCTTGTACGTAGCGAGTCTGTGTGAGTCCGTGGAGTTGCGCACGCCAAAGCCTAAATGTTATTGGTCAGTTTACTTTTGTAAATTTGGCGGCTTGGCGCATTTTCTGTAAGCTAAAAATGAATGAACAGAGTTTGAATCCTCCCGTAGTTCTAAGAACGGTTGTTTGGATCCTGCCAGAGATTTTTACCTTGTGCGCGGTTCTGGTGGGTCGCCGGTTTATGAGCTTTTTGTTTGTGTGTGTGTGTGTGGGGGTGTGTGTGTGCGTGGTCTGGCGAACTGCAGAGCTGACAGGTCACCCGGTTGGACAACTGCTGAACCCGCTATGCTGCGTTCATACCAATGATGTAATGATGACAAAACTTTCATACAAACACGATGTTTTAATACCGTCCATTTCTGCATTCAGCTGTTCTCAGGTCAGCTGCAGGCATTTATCCTCTTTTACATTTTTCCAGACTCCAGTTTTGAAAATGGGATCTCTATGACCGCAGCGCATTTAATAGCAAACAGTCATCAAATCTAGCCAGACCGCAGCGCATGGTAGACCCAAGAACGTTGTCCTCCAGGTAAGGGGTGTTTCCTGTTTACTTCGGGACAAATTGTGACAAACCCACTGAATTGATTGACAGGTGCCATCATATCAACTGAACAAGTGCAGCGCCTGATATTCAAAGTGCGTAACAGAGATGAAACACCCCCCAATGCCCCCCCACCTCAAAATTGAATCCGGCGCCCCTGCAAGGAGGACTCTGTCTTTCTGTCCTTATTTATATGATGTCTCTTAATTTGAAAAAGTAAAACTGTTACATTGAACAATAGTGGCACCACTTAGGTTTTGCATTAAAGGGCCCTATTATGTATTTTCCAGGCACATAGTGCCATTTTATAGCACAATCAAGTAACAAAATGAACTTCAGTTGCTATATAAAATCCTGTATTTATCCATAATGACTCAAAAGAAATTTTCCTTCCTGGTTTAACATCTTGAAATTGGGTCTCCTGCTCTTTCTGAAACTCTTCCTTCAGGAAGTCATCACAACATCTCTCCTCTTCTCAAACATGCACGAAAAAATCTAAGCAATGCTCAACGTATGTTTTTGTCAAGGGAATAACATTATAACCTGATGTAAAGCTCAAAAAAGTCTATTTTACATAATACTTGCACTTTATGGGTTTATTATAGAGTGAATTAATGAAGGAAGACTTGAGGAAAGAAAGTTAAAAAGGTCTTTCATTCGGGCTCAACAGCAGATTTTTTTTCTGGAGATCTGTCTGTGCTCATCTCTCTTTTAACACCAATCGGTGGGAGGCGGGGGACCTGCTCCACAGTCAAGGCAATAAGAGTTTGCAAAATGAAGATCTCTGTATGCATCGCTCTGCTCCAACATGCTCCTCTCACTGAATCAGCAGACTCACGGCTAATCAGCCAATCCCGGCTGGATTCCGTCTAAGAGGCCTGATTGGCTGATTAACTAAGCTCATCAAGATGCCACCCATAGAGGCCACAGGATGCACACAGCAACGAGGAGAAGGACAAACACACAGCGAGCGTTTTACTGTGAACCCTGCGCTCTGTGTGTAATACATGCATGAATTGGTTACTTGCTTTGTTTATGTAAAATGTTCTGAGTTCATGTTCACAACTTGTTTGAAGTTTAAAGTGTAGAATTTTGGGTTTTAATGGTTGTAAAAAAAAAAAAAAAGAGGCATTTAGTTTGAGGCTGTGGTAACAACAATCAAATCCTAAATCTGAAAAATATTCACTAGTAAATCACCAAATTTGGTGGTTGGTATGCTGAGATGTTAGGACGTATGTAACTATGCAGCTATATTTCAGAATAACACCCAACTCTAAAATGTTTTAGATATTTCAGTTGCTAAGGAAACTCTCTAATCAGACTGTGGGCCCGATAGTGATTGAAATCTGAGGTATTTTTGGGCCTAAGTAATAAATTAAAAGCCACCTAATTAAGTTCTTTGTCTGTGTGAGGACGGAGGTGAGTCACGAGTGTTGTGGGATATTTAGTCCTATAGTCAAGTATCTTTGTATAACACATTTCAGCAGCAAGGCAGTTTAAAGTGTTTTACACCATAAAAACATAAGAAAAAAACAATTATAAAAGAAGCAGTAAACATTATATTTTGTCTAAATTATCAAGCAAATATACATTAAACATGTTGATCAGTATTCTAGTTATGGATCAAAAGGAACTATAAACAGCTGGGTTTTTAGCCTTGATTGTTTCAGCAGTTATGCTGTTTTCTGAAAGTTTGTTCCAGATTTGAGGTGGCAAGAAGCTGAATGCTGCTTCTCCATGTCTGGAGGTGGTTCTGGTTCTGGGGATGCAAATGAGAACCAGAACCAGAAGACCTGAGAGGTCTGGAAGGTTGATGCATCAGCAGATCTTTAAAAAGACAGTATTATGCATTTTCCAGGCATATAGTGCCATTTTATAGCACAATTAAGTACCTATGTTGCCTTCATTTGTTATCAAAATGCTATACATATCAAGTATGACTCAAAAGAAATGTGACTTTGTAAATTAACACCTATAAACTGGGCCTCTGTCTCTTTAAAAACTCCTGCTCTTTCTGACACACAGCCTTCAGGAAGTCATCACAATGTCGCACCCTTTAACAATTTTTCTTTTTTTCTAACTTTTCACTAAGAAGTAGCTCGTATGATGAGCTCAGCAGATGCCCAGTTCCAATAGGTGTCTGCTAATTGCTGCTGGCTAGTCTGAAGGAGCTGAATGGACTAGTCGCAAACAAGGCATTTTGCACAGCTGAATAGTTACTACAGGAGATTAAATGATTTCTCTTCATGAGAGCGTCAAGGCAACACTCATGTACGCTTTTGATGAGGGAACAACATTATAACATGATAAAAGTAGATTTTACACAAAACTGTCCTTTTAATGCATTTTGGTGCTATGCCATTCAACGATTTACAAACTAAAGTATTATAAAGTCTATTCTTTAGTTACAGAATGATGTGGGTCTATAATTTCACACATCATTCCTAACCAATCCCACCGCTGCTCTTTAAACTCGCTTCTGGCGACAGCCTGTGCGTTGGAGGCAATCACTCGATGTAAAATGTCTGCCGTTGCCACGTTCATTATGCAGGACCTCCACTGTTCCCCTCACTAATGCAATAACCTTTCCTACTTTCCTTGTTCCCAATCCATTATCACTCAGATTTTCTTTTCTTCTATGCAGAGCTCTACTAAGCATCGAGCCCAGCTCTGCTCTTAGGCAGATCAATGTCGATATTTATTTCATGTCCACTTATTGGGGCAGAGGCACAGAACACGGCGATTAAAGTAATCGTCGTGTCGCAGAGAAGCACACAGAAAACCGCATTAAAAGTGCAGGTATTAATCTATAAACACAAGAGTCGATGTAAAAAAAAAAAAAAAGAAAGTGTACTGAATTTATTTGTGTACATTTTTGGTATAATATCAATTATACCAAAAATATTTTTAGACAAAGTTGATTCAACATGATCTGTCTTTTGATCAGTCTTTGTCCTGTGCAAGTTTAACAGTGAATAAATAAAGTAAATGGAATTTCCATCAGCTAAATTAAGCCTGTGAAAACTTTCTTTTTTTTTCTGTTCACCCTGCAGTCATTTCTGCATTTTAGTTTGTTTTTATTCAGTTTGCAGAATGTGGTTGTGAAGCTCTGACTTATTTAGTTGACTCTCTCCTCAGCAGCCGGTTACAACAATGATTGGAGGGGGGAAAAAGACGTAGTTTTATGTGCAGGTTTTGATTGCAATTTTTCTATTTTTCCTACAGTAGCAAAGCTCTCATATGTGATCTACCCCAGGCTTGATCACGCTGTCATTTCTACAGTTTTATTTGAAGAATAATTACCAAATGGAAAAACAATATCCCATCTAATAACGTGCCTTCTCTTTTTTCTCACCTTTATTTTCCTACAACAGATTTGTTCCTGACGACTGAAGGTGGGAACTTTGAGACTTGGCTAAATAAGGTAACAAATGTCTATCTGATTTACAGATATAGATAATGTTATGAGGCCCGTTGGCCCAGATGAATCTATCTAAAATAAACAGGAAAATGTGTAAACTCGTTGGTCCTGTAGCTTTCAACGATTTAAAAACGATTAAAAATATTGCATATGACGTGGAATAAATATTGTCAGTTCAGATTCAAAGTTCAGCAGTTTGTTTTAAATGATGTGTGAAGAGACCCAGCTTAAGTTTTAAAAAGCTCCATCATCAACTTTCTACTTATCTTCTACTTTAGTTTATCTTCTGCTGAGCCACTGCTTATGGAAACTCTATTCAAATGTTGCAGCAATGATCCAATACTAACGTTACTAAATGTCATGCTACACAATGCAGACCTTCTGTCTGTGCTGATGAAGATTTATCCACCTCTGCATGTTAAATGCTCGGAGGAGCTTGAATTGATAAGACCTTAACGAACTTTTGAATCATTTGACTAAGTTGAGACACCAACACACACACACACACACACTTTCAACACGACTGGACTTTATGTTGCGCAAAATACAGTTAAACTTTTCACGTTTATAAAATCCAAAATATGTTTGCAGATACACCAACATTGTAAGATACAAAATAATACACCTTGAGCTTTGGGTAAGAACAAAACTATTATCACAAAATTTAACAAGCTACACTGTATTCTTTCCTGTTCGTCACAGTTATCGTTATGCTGTTGGATGCTCTGATATTGGCAAGTGGAAAATAATGACTTGTATATATTTAAAAGTAATCCTTATCAACCTAAAGCTTTATCTTTATACTGCAAAAAACTCACTTTTATCCAAATACATTTGGTGATTTAGGGTAAATTTAACATCATAATACAATAGAATGAGAGTTTAGCATAATATTTCTAAAACTGGTGTGTTGCTGTAATCTTATTTCTTTTACATAATCCTTATATCCAATGTGATCCAGAGTCTGATCTATGCACATTTTATAAGTTTGCATTCTCAAAATAGAATGAGAATTTAGTCTGAAGTGTACCTTTAACTTATTCTTATATTAACTTATACACCTGAATGCAAATAGTACACATATTAATAAGTTCATTGGACGTGTCGTGGGATTTCCAGGATTTCCAGGATTTCCTGGCACTGCCTCCCAACTACTTGATATTCTAGGAGAGCAGAAAGGGGAGACCATGGCTCTTGGTTTTTGTCAGAGGGGCCTGTTTGAAATGCAGCAGGTTGATTCAGAAGCCCGACAGTACTTTATCTTATCACAGAGAGAGGGAATATGAAAAAGAAAAGAGAGGAAATAAGGGCTTCGAAGCAGAAACAGAGCGAGGGTTTCTGCAAAGGTAGAATGTTTGGATGGAGGAAAGAAAATCAAGCAAGAGCAAAACAGAACAAACTTACCGCTCTGCTCTGACCAAGTAAAAAAAAAAAAAAAAAGGCATGAAAGAATGGGAGTTTTCACTCATAATTCTATAATTGTTATGTCTTACAACCCACCTGCACTTAAACTTTTCAGATGTTTGTATGCAAAGATTAATCTGCTAAGATGCTGAATTTTAATAGACAATTTCTAAAAATGTAATGTTGCAAAATAACTGCTATTCTAGCATATTAACGCATTTAAGGTATTAATAAAATGCAGAGTTTACATATGTTACTTAAACCCTGGATGTGTCATAATAAATGTTCTTTATAAAGCCACCCAAGCATTCACTTTTTATTTATTGTTTTTGCTTGGCACAGTTTCCTTGCAGCTTATCTACATTTATATGGGATCCTTAGGTCTTACTAGTAGCTTTGAGCTCTTTATACATTTCAAATACTGTGTGTAATGTTTAAGAATGTAAAAAATATCTGTAAAAATCCATCTAGAATCGTATAAGTTGACCGAGCAGCTTTCATTCACTGGAGACCCGAAATTCTGTTCTCATATCTGAGTTTGAGCCAATCTGAATTTTTCGAGCAGATGACATTTTCACATAATAAATGTCAGTGTGATGGCAATTCTAAATGGGACTACTTTCCACATTAGTTCTGTCCAGGTCAGTAAATAAGTTTAATTAAATAGCACATATTTGATTCTATTTGAGTTTATTTGATTTAGCTGAATGGTTGTTCTTAATAGACCGATGGTTAAGCTAAAATAGCAGTTTATAAGTCAGTCTGGGCAAAATGCTTTTCCATTTGTGTTTGTTCTGTATAAAAGAAACTATCTGAATCTTTTCTCATTTGTGTAAAAGGTTCAGTTTCCTTGTCCATCTAATCCAGTGAGCCAAAGAATAACTTTGGCTCACTGGAAAGTGAAGCCTTTAAAATCAAGCAGAACAAAGGAGGAAGCCCAGGTTTGGGTGCTAGACAAAGTGAGGGTACAGATTGATGTACAGATGAATGGAGCCTCATCCTTATCCAAATAAACCCTCTTCACCTTATGAATGACCGCCATCTTATTCTCAACTTCTTCCCATTAAAAAAAGCCAAATTGCTTCCTTTCATGCAAGCTTTTTCTGTTCTGTGTTGCTTTTCTCTAATGACCCTCATCCTCAGTGCACCAATTCATCACGCACACCAACAAGTCCTAATATCAAAACACAAAAAGCTGTTCTGGTTGCATACTCCTACGCTTGGGAAAATATTGTCAAACACGGAAGACCAGGCCATTTCCCAGCAAGCCATCAGCATTAGACCGCTGTTAATCCCTTCATGTTGTTCAGCTGTATTTATTGGTCACAGGCCAGTAGACTCTCACTTTTTTTTTTTCCACCACTCTTTTTTTTTTTTTATTAATTGCCTCGGTTTTCCTACCGCCTTAGTCTTATTTCATCACTGCCCGTTCCACTGTTTTCTCGTGATTACACAAGACAGGGAAGTCACAGCAGTGGAAATAAAGTAGGAGATGCACAGAGAGACGGATCGGCCAGCGAGTTACCGAGCAGTGCAAAAGGTCAGGTCTGTGACATGATAGATTCAATTGGTGACACCGGAACAAACTGCGCTTTGCTGCACAAACATGTCAGCTTTTGATTTTCAATTTTGTAATTTCACCATTTCACCAAGGGGGAAAAAAAAGCGTGGAAACACATACAATATTTATTTAAAACGCAGAGTAGCGGAAGCAAGTTGCAAGAAATGTTTTGGGTCATATTTCCAGAGGAAAAAAAACAACATTTTTTCATTGTTTCCTGTTTCCTTGCCAGTGGTTAGTGAGAATTTAATTCCTTGTGACAGTAAATAGACTAAGCTGTGCAGCCAGAGTATTCTTTACTTGTTATCACATCAAAGAAAATAGCAAGGCAGCTTTTAAATTATCCATAGCTATATTTGAGCTGCCTTGGCATCATTATTTTGATCTTAAAAGCAACACGAAAGGATTTGTTTCTCTGAGCTTACATGAACACACGCAGCCCATCAAGGGTTACCCTAATCCAGTGATAATGACATTCTTATCATATTACCTATTAGCAAATACAGTGCTTTTACCGACACTTGTTTAAAAACAGAATATATGTCCTATTTGTTTTCAGATTTGAGCTATGTGTGTTCCCCTCTGAAAGAAAGAGAAATGTATTTGGGGTAATTCGAACAGACGGCATCAGCAATTCTAGAGCATGTAATCCCTTAATCTTCACACATCAGTTGGCCGTCCTCAAACATACTCAGTTTTTTAATCATGTTCCATTGCAATTAAGGAAGCAGCACCAGTCAATCGCCCAGATGTAATCCCTGATACTCAAGTTGACACCATAAATCCATGAGTGACAAGAAACCCTGATCTACTTGCTGCAGAATAGATAGTTTGTATGTCTGGTAAATATTAGTAAAAGTTACTAAAATTGAATGATTTTGAAGAGTTATTTCTAGTAGTTGCATGTTGCTCCCACTTCTTGATATGGAAAATTACATGAAACCTTTGAGTGTTAGGCCTGAGTGAAAGGGAACCTATGCATTCTCTATTCAAATGTTAGTGCAATGCCCCAATAATGACATTGCTTAATGTCAAGCTAGGCAGACACTCTGTCTGCACTGATGAAGATTTATTCACATTACTATGTTAAATGCTCAGAGGAGCTTGAATTGATAGCTACTTTTTGATTAATTTGACACACATTAAACACATGACTGGACATTCCCTTCTGGAAATTATGGTAGTTTTGTACATTAAGTGGTGCTTATGCAATCATTAACTCTTGTTCTTTTGTTATGGTGGAACTCTTTGAAATGTTCCTCGGGGTGTGTTAGACAATCAACAAATGAAGTGCCACCATAATTGAACTTTGTCAGAATTTAGTGCGCTCAGCATGATGCGAATGGTTAACTCAAAAGCACACTTTAGTTTCTACAAAGGCTAAAATTTAATTTCAATTTGGAACTTGTTGCTAGCTGTGGGGCAAATCACCTTTGTTTCTTCCAGATAAAAGAAACACAGTTTTGCATAATGATATATTTCTAATCTATAAAGTAAGCACATCTCCACAATCAATTAATGTTTGCGTGGAAAAGGTTGTATATCAAGTTTTGTGTATGCTAACCATTTGTACTTGAGGCCTCAGGTCTGGTCCAGCTTAACCGCCTGATTTGGGTTTTAGATCACATCACTATGACATAATAAAATTGAATAAAGAAAAGTTGTATTACTAAGAATTTAGAAATAACCTATTGCTCATGACAACCAAATAGCTAACAGCATATCAATAAGGGATGTATCTGATCCGTTTTAATACCTAAAAGAAACAAGCAACTTTTCCTCTAGTATCTCTGAACTGTACTTATTTACACAACTTTAAGATATAAACTGGAAATCTTTGTGTGAAAAGCAGTACTCATGTCAATTTTAAGATGAAATTTTAGAAGTGCTGAGATCATACACATTCATGTGTATGATCTCTGACAGTATGCGTCAGAGACACTGACACATACTGTCTCTGTTCTGAAGTCCGTTAAAGAGATTCCCCACTGGTACAAGTATGCTAAGCTAGCAGTGACACAGCTTAGTAATAATAATGTTCTCTGTTTTTCATGAGAACCGGACTTTGATCAATGTCAAAGTGTTTTTTTTCCTTCTATGTTTCGCTGCCTTTGTATATACTTCCAATAATTTCCAGTATGCAAGGTGTTTGCACTGTATTTTTGACTCATATTAAGAAATTATAGTTTCATTATTATTTTATTCATGGTGACTTTGACTCATCGTACAAAGTAGGTGTTTTCATTTTCTCCAAAAACAAGCGTGTCTTTACACAGAAACACACTTTATTTTTTAAGGATTTTTTTTTTTTTTTGTAAAACTGATGACGTTTTCAAACTTAATATGTGGCTCATTAGGATTATCCTTCCCTGACGACACTATAAGCGATGGGCAGTCATGCAAAAAACCCATTTAGATGTCAAAACATAGGAATACCAACCGACTCGAAAGAGGCAACATAAATCTAACGGGACAATTACTTTGGCAACACTAGTCATCAGTCTCCTAATCTTAATGTCTCAGGAGGGAGTTAGTCAGATGAGTCGTTTCTATAATGGCTGGTTGAAATACTTTGCACCACACTTTTTAAGTATGCTCAACAGCAGTTTGTCACATTTCAAAACTACACTAAATATAATCAATTCCATAAGTAGCAGTGAACTACAGCCTCAAAACCACATAAAAATTATTTATATGGCGTTATTGATGCATGTCACAGCACCAATATTTCATCAGATGAACAGTGGCCAACTAGTCAACATTGTATTTGGTCAGATGAATAGAATGGACAATAAATAATACCATTATCAACACTTAATGTCACTTGTGTTTTTTTTTCTCACCTGATTTGAACAGATTTTTCACCAAAACTAACATTAAAACTACCAAAAAATGCAAGATTATCTAGAGTATTTGGATTTTCTTTGCAGTGGTACTGAATAGTTTAAGCTGCCACACAGATACATTTCTTATTCATAAAATTGTACAGTCTCTTCAATCTTTCTGTTGGTACTGTAAATCTTTGGGAGATGATTAGATTGGCCCTTCGTGTTCCCAATTTGTTTCTCTCCCAAAGCTTAAGTAAAGTGAAAAAAGTTTTACAGAAGTACATCATAAGTCATTCTTTCTGCTGCTCTTTGTCTTTTTATAGTTTTCTGATTTATGCCACACCATGTTGAGATATTACATTTTTATAACTATATTTTGGCAAAAAGTAAGTTTCAGTTATTTGTATAAATCTTGGGGGGAGGGCGAGAAAGGGATTTTGTAGTTTATAATTCATTGGCATTTTGGAATAACTACTTCATACACATTGAACATCCAAAAATGATATTTTATGGCGTTCATTTCAGTTTATGATCAAATTCATCAGATTGAGTTTCCGTCTGATAGACTGTTTGTTTGTTCATGTTTGTTCCAAACTTCCCTCTTAATTGCCTTTGTTGGCAATTTAATCCTTGTGGCATTGTGGAATTTCTCTCAGCACAGAAAATCAATACCATGGATGGTGCTTTGCATCATAATGTTGGTTTTCCTCTACTTTATTGCCAGGATCTGTCCGATGTTGTTAAGCAGACAAACATTTATTGACTTTGCTTTGTCTTTTCATCTCGTGAAATACAACTTTTGAATTTTGTTAACTGTGGTCTATATACTTTTATAAATATGAAGTGTTTATTATAAGTTATAGACTTTCATGGTCTTATTTTGATGGCCACAGCAACTTACGACTTTTGCTAGGGAGGGAAAAAGAGGAGCAACATTTCTTAAAGAGAAAATGCTGAATAGCTTTGTTTACATTTAGACAATAAAGTCAGACTTGTGATTGTTGCATTTTATTGGTTCAGTTTGTACAACACATTGCATCAAATTAAACACACACGTATCTTCAGTCTGGACATTCCGTCCCTATGCAGTTCCTCTCGATTCTCATCTCCCTTCAACGCCCCTTCTGGGATTTCTCCCATTGAAGTTGATTTCTGCGATTGAATTTCAACTGGGCCAATCGGCGCACTAAAGGATGACTTTTGAACGATTATTTTTGATTTTCTGTGCTTCTTTAGAGCTATTGTCTGCCAATGGTTGTAGTTTGGTAGATGTTCAAAATCGGTTCCAAATATTGAGCAATTAAAATTGGAGCAAGAGAAATGTTTAAGACATTTAATTGCATTTCAAGCTTACAGCTCTGATTTACAGTCATCTTGTTCGGCTCAGTAATTCTCTTTTCACACTGGGATGGTTGTCTACAGGGCATGGACTTTCCGGTAAACATAGCTTTGCTTCCTTTATGCTCTAGTTGGCACATCACGTCCGTCACGACCAGACGTTAGCAATTGGGTAAAATCACATCCAATCATTTAAATCTTCAACAGCAACTGTTGACGCAAGCAGCTGTTTTTTTACCTGGTTAATCTTCTTACTATCTCTATCTGTTTCATAATGTTGTCTCTCTTAGTAAATCATTGTCTCCATCCCTCTTCCTGTCTTTGTTTCTGTTTTTGGTGGATTCTCTCATGAATCATGTAATGTTAGTATCAGCAGGCCATATATCCCTCAGTGCATGTGTGTGCATAAGCACATTGCTTTTCCTGCTTATCTAGTTTCTAGCTTATCCTTTCTTCCAGCTCAGAAAATTATGTTGTGAGAAAGTTCAAACTTTTTTGTCACGTAGAGTGGAATTGTCATGTAGAGTAGAATATTTCTGTGGTTCTGCTAAGGTGTAATAGAAGCCCAGGTTGCTTTAATAGCAGCCTTTATGTATGTCGTCTGCACTATTGGGTCTGGTATCTTTCATCTTCCTCTTGACAATACCCTATTCATCTTTTATAATTCTCTCATTTTCTGAGACACTGAATTTTGAGTTTTCATTTTCTGTAAGCCCTAATCCTCAAAACTGCATAAAATAAAGGCTTGAAATAGTTCACTTTATATACATATAATAAATCTATGCAATACCAGAGTTTCACTTTTCTGAAATGAGTGACAAAAAATATTAAAGTTGTTCAAGTTTGCTTTAGACGTACCTGTACATTTAAAGCACATTTTTTATTATTTCAGGAAATCTCATTTGTAACATTCATTTTGGCCTAAAACCAACACAGTGTAGAGATCTTCAAGTCAATAAAGTTATCGAAGCAGGGTCCAATTGACCCAATCTCTTAAGACTGTGGGAGGGTTAAAGGTCGTGTGATTCTGACTGAAACTGTTGACAAAATTTGAAACAATACCAAAAAAATTGCTAAAGAAAAAAGAAATTCTTATTTTTTTTTTTTATGTTACGCATTTATTTTACAGCAGAAAAAAAATGAAAGGCATACAATAAATAAAATGCATTGTGCATGTTTGTAATTTGGATCATTTAAAATATTTTTGAACAGTGTGGGGTCTGTTTTTATTCTGTAAGATCTTTTCATTTTTATGCATTTCTTTCAAGTACATTATTAATTTAACTTTAGTTTTTTAATTGTTGTGTGCAAAACAAAAAGAAGTAATGTTACATTTAGAGACAAATGGGGAAAAAAGGCAGAGAAGGCTGTTGTATCTGTAGCGTTTCAGCACCTGCTGGCAGATTTATGGATATGTGCTGGCTCTGCCTACTCCTAATGTTAATGCACAATTGTCATACTTATCCTTTTTTTCCCCTGAAATGGTCCATTAAAATGTCCCATAAGCCATTTTCATTTGAAGGAAAAAAAATTACTGCTTCGGTGTCGTAATCATGATGCCTCTTCTCTGTATGGCCCTATTGATCTACAAGGTCTGTGACTGTAAAGCAAAATTCAAGTGAGAGCTGATTTATTTATGGCTTTTAAACAATCGAGAGTACAGTTGAGCATTTGAAAAATGTATGAGCATTTATGAAGCTGCATAATTTTATTGTTCTCTCTTCTTTCCCTCGTTTCCTCTGTGTTGTTCTGCCAGGACGGGGCCTTCACCAAGGGGAAAGTCATCTCAAGTCCAGCAAAAACCATCGGGCAGTCCTCCTTTGTCGACTTTGGTAAGAATAAAAAAGCTTTTTTCCTTTGCTTGGGTCAAATAGTCTTGTTGGTTTAAAGCAGAACCCTAATTATGATGATCTTATGCTTTCTAATGCTTTTTTATTTTTAACAAATCTTTCTGTATTTGTAGGAAAATCTACTTTTCAATTATTAGTGTAGCAGCATTACAGATACCAGGTAGGAAAAATGAACTATGTCGAAATTGGCAGGTTTGAAAATACAATAAAGGAATAGTTTTTTCTAATATATGTATTAAAAGCCAAAGTCAGCAAAAACATGTGAACTGGGGCATTTTTTTCTTTTCTTCCCTCCCCCCATGTCTATCCGACAGTATATCTCTGAGCATTGTTGTCTGAGTACCAAAAATAAGAGCATTATGATATTCACTTTTAAAGGACCCATTTATGAATCAGTATACTAAGCTACCAACATTATATTAAGTGAGTGTAACTGTTTTTGTAATAAATGTTTATTTTTCTTTATGATGTGGCTAATGGAGGATCCAGATCAAACAAATGCTCTGCTTTATATACATAAAAAACTGATATTTATTAATAGGAACAGACGCTGAGACGGAGAGGAAAATTAAAGAAAGAAGGAAAAGAGGTTAAGAGAACATTAACAGGGAGAGAGTGAGAGCGAAATAGAAGTGAGAGCAAGAAGGATACAGAGAATACAGGAAGAAAACGGTAGGAATCTACATCTGCGGGAAGATAAAAAAACAGAACGGAGAAACAACAGCAGCAAATAACAGATGTGTATGTAAGAACAACAATGTCACTGAAAAGCACATGGTGCTTGTTGATATAAGGTGTGTTTAGTGGCAGCCGCAGCCCACGTTGGTGTGCGTGTGTGTGTGTGTGTGTGAGTACTGATTCAGCTCCAAAGCAAAGCTTCACAGTTAAAAAAAATAAATAAATAGTTGAAACTCTTAAATGCAAAAAATGCCTTCATTTTGTTTGTGAAGACATAAAAAATGTCATTGGACGACAAGTTCTGGCATTAGAACCACTGAGTATGACATCAATTCAATTTAATTGACAACACATGCTGCGTCATGGCACTTCACAAAGAAAACATGAATGCAACTTGATGGTGTATTATCTAATGCTTTGGTTGAAATAACTCTGTAAAACATTAAAGCAGCTGCATTGTTATGGTTTGAGGGACAGATAACAGCAGTAGTCATGATGCAAAGCAGCCACTGGCATCATGTTTCTAAAAATCTCTGCTTGTGCGGTTTACAAGGACACATTACAATCCAAGTGATTAAAGAGACGATTCCTGGGAAAGTATATTTGTTTTTGTCAAAGAAAAAATGGGTCTGGATGTGGGCAAGTTGTGTCATTTTAGAAGGAAATCTCAGTTATGTGGAACAAAACAGAATAAGTAAATATGTATCCCTGGTCAGGTTGCCTTGGGGTCACAAATGTGTTTGTGACTTCTGTGTGACAGATTCATTTTTTTCTCTCTTCTAGTCTTTTTAAGCTTCTGCATTTGAAGCTGCCTAGTTTCAAAGGATTCTAAATAAGACCTTATGGTCTCCCTAGCTCTGACAGTTTCACTGCAGCCTTCTCATCACGTAACATCCATTCTTCACACGCACACAAAAACCACACTCTCTCACCCTTTACCCATGAGGCTTATCTCACACACACAGTTACAGGCACAGAGTCCCACACAAGACAAGCCCACAATCCCATATGGAGCCAGATTTTCGTGAGGATCTTATCCCTTTAAACAATCTTGGCCAGTGAGATTCATTGTTAGGCTCAGCTTTACGTTTCTCCTCAGCAAATCTCCACTGGTTCACTAATCTCCAGGCCACCCAAGTGGCCCTTGGTCGTCCATCAGAGCGACCTCACTGAGGACAGAAGAGGAGAACAACGCTGCCTACTTAAGCTTGTCTCTAATGTGAAAAACAATACAGTTAGGGAGACCAAAACAACATTAGGCAGGTGGATGTAATGCTCCTCCTCTTTAGTGTTAAACCTTCTTTCAGTTCAGATCTGTTTCAGCTGGTTGTTTTTTTTTTTAAGATTTTGCTTAGTAAAAAATGTTCCTTCTTTTTTTGGGAGTTTGGGGGGCAGCGTTAAAATCGGTTTAATCATTTTTGTTTTTGTTTTCCCCACAGTAACAAAACCGACTTCCCCAAAGTCAGCATGCATCCAGCTGATTCTGCAGCATTGCTTCTGTCTGAAGACAGTGTCAGACCTTGTTTGCATTAATTCAGTAGTAACAGCAGGGGGCACCTAAATATCCGCGGGCCAAATATCCCAGCATATCGACTCATGTAAGGCCTGGGTTTTTGTTTTTTTTGGATTATAAATCTGCTGCTTCATGCTGACTGAGCATTTCTAGTTCTTATGTCTGGAAAAAAAAACGGCAAAGTCAGCAGGAGAAAGAACCTTTTTTTTTTTTTTTTTTTTTTTTTTTAGTTTGGAATGTGGAAATCCTGTGCAATACAGCTGAATAAATAGGTAATGTATCATCTGTGCTACTCATTATGACAATTAGTTGCTAAATATGTGGTAAGCCCTTTTAAATATTCTAATAAACTTAATTAGTTTATTGATATTTCACTCCTCTATCTGTTTCCACTGTTTGTTTAAAGTGCTGTCAATGGTTGAGCATTGTTTATTCAATATTAATTTAGTTCTTTGTGCTGCACATGCACATAAACACACAGCCAAACACACAGTAACAGTTTTTCGCCGATAAACACATCTCTGCTGCCAAGATTAATCTTTTAATCTCACTGCAGCTCGGGGTGCCCATCAAATATTTAGTGAACAAACTTGCCCTTCCCAAATTGCCGATGATCTATGAGCCTGAGGGGAAACGTCCTCTGTGCTGCGTCTGAATATGTGCATGTTCATATTCTCTCTGGAATATTTTCAGCATTTTTGTTGTTTTTATTGGATCTCTCCCCCTTTATTTTTAGTTTTACTAAAGTTTTTCTTTTTTTCCCTACTTTCTTTCCATCCTTCCTTCAATGTTTTCTTCTTCAGATGCTTTTGTCAACAGCTGAGGGTCAAATTTTGCTACATTGTCTTGCTGTCTTCTTTTAATCCATATCCTGCATGTGATCTAATCATAAAACAAACCATTTTTAAGTTTAATTTAGAAAATGACTTTCCTGTAGTCACTTTTCACAATTATTTTGAATTATATCTAACACCAGTGAATCTGATCTGTGTAAACAACTGAATGAGTGATTATGGATTAATTTAGATAACTTCAGACACACTGCATCAAATAATTAAATACATTTAACTCACAGAGATTTACAGCTACATTATTTTGTCAAGCATATTTTGTGATAGCAAATCGAGACAACATCAGTAACAATGTGAGATCTGGTGTTTTCTAACAGAGATGCACCAATTAGAACTTTTATGTTAATTTCACATCTCCATTGGGAAAAAAAAAAAAAAAGTTATGACCATCCAATGCAATTACTTTCTGATGTCTTTAATCGATTTAAATGAATTTAGAATTTTATTGTTTGCTTTCAGAGCTATTAGTTTTAATTTCAGAGCTTTTAATTTTAAATTAGAGCCTGGCTGCTCCAGGGCCTAATTTATTAGGTTTTCTCGCCTCTGAGGCCTTTGAAATGTTAAAGCCTTGATTTAAGTCAAGCATACCTAATACAACAATATTAATTTACTCTTGCTATCTTTTGGTAAAGTGTCTGTATTTGACTTTCTTTTTAATCACTTGACCATACTTCTGTATTTCTTTTGCTAAAATAGTCATTAGTCAGCCATCACTCTCGGCTTTCGTGCCTTTTTCTGCTGAGAGTACCAGTTGATACTAATAGCAGAGGCCACTAGTAACGGTAACGGTAAATGTTACCGCTCTCATCAGAACGTTTTAACATTTAAAAAAAAATGCAAAAGCAAATTTTGCATGTTAAATTGACTTTAGCATCCTATATTAGCGGCTAGTGCTGCCAGCATGACTAAAACTGCACTTTCTGCTTGTATTCTGTCAAGACTTTAGATCCCTAGCTTAACTGTGAAATTTATAAAAAGCATTCACCATTTTCGCATCCATCATAGTTACAAAGAAAAAAGACTCTGTTGTGTTTTATTTAGCCTTTTTTTTTTATCTACTTGAAGTTTTACTCTCTCTCGCTCCCATGCAGCTTGATTAAACCACTGGATATGATGAAAATAATTGATCCCGTTTTAATGTTTCCATACCTCCTTTGACTTCATTTTAGAACTTGCTACTGAAAATAGCAAAGCCTGAATCTTCTTCACTAACATTTTCCTCAACAAAGCACATCTGTTGATCAGAAAAAGTTTGGACCTTTAAATTTCCAAGCAGCTCGTCACAAACCAGGGCCAATCTAAAAAATAAAAATAAAAAAAAGGATCTTGATTCCAATCACCTCCTGATCTCTGGGTGCATCTCTATTTTCTTACGTTATAAATCAGGCTGATTGGAAGAAGGACAGTGTGCTCACCTCAGTGAAAAATTCTTTTTGTTTTGTCCTGATTGTTTAGCATTATTCAATGTAGACTGGATTCTAAAAGAACCAAGTATGGTCACAAAGGCAAGTAAATCCTCCATCTTGTTTTGTAAGGCATTGTGTCCCCTGTCTCTTCATATGTATTCTGTTATTTATGTGGCCACTAACAAACAGAATGAATGCGTTTCCCTTCTGCTCTAACTTTTTCAACTTTACAGGCAAACACTGATTTCTCTTAGAATGTATTTCTCTTTTACTGCAGTGTGGACGATTGTTATCTTTGTCTTTATCTTAAAAGAATTGACCATAAATGATAAAAGATGTAATGGGCAAAAACAGGAAAGACAGAATAAGGAATATGATCAGGCAAAGGAAAATCTTGCACAGCAGAGAGTAGAGACGAGAGCAAATCGAAGCACCAAGGTGTAGGCAGCACGGTTAGAGAATAGAAAGTAGAGACGATGTGAGGCAGAGTAGAGAGCAGCGCTGGATCCCTGTGTGATCTGGAGTGGGAATTATTTCCATCACACATCACATTGTCAATTCTCACTCTCTGCTTTTACCTGCTCTTTTCTCCCCCTGTTCAGCGCTACATTTTTCTCAACACATAAAGGCGCCAGCCTGCCTGTACTTCTGTAGAACTTCTGTTTTCCACCTGTACTGCAGTTTTGGCTTCGTCTAGGAACTTTGCTGAACAGCTTAAGTTCTACGCTGCAGCAGAGGTACAGATGTTAAAATATTTAAGTCAGAGTAGAATATTTGAGCTTCTCAGAAGATTGGGCAATTATTCATCAATACAATTTTTCATCGTACAATGCATTTTAAAAAAGTTAAAATTTTTGCATCAGATTGTAAAGTGATATTTGTTGTGATTAAAAGAAAGCTATGTTCTTTCAAGGTTCTCTGTAGCTTTAAAGCCTTGAGAGTAGAGGAGAAGCATTTTCAAGCACAAAACATATAAGAAATATTGGTTTTCTTGGTTTATTATCTCTGTTTCAACACCGTCCGCCCATCCATCTATCCTTCCGTCTGTCCATGTTTGCTCATCGTCTGTCCATCCATCCATTCATCATCCAACAATCCAATTAACATCAGTACATCATGCACAGATTCATCTACTCATCTATCCATTTTCTCATCTGGCTATCCTTCTGTCCATCTTTCCCTCCCTGCCTTTCAGTTCTGGAAGATTCAGAGCTACAGTATTGATACATACCACTGTGGTAGGGGTTCATCCTACTGGCTGCCGGTTTTGAACCCCGCTCCATCTGGACAAAGTGGTCGTTCTCATCCAGTTAAACTGTTTCTAATACGTATTCAGTGGAATGTCAGTGTCCTCTAATTTGACAAAGAAAAGCAATACATTGTATTGGATCTCCAAACATTTTCACAAAACACATTAAGCTAACAATGTAATTTTAGATGAGTTTGAGCCTGTATCTATCATACTGAAATTGAACTTTTAATCATAACCTACCTTTCACGAATTTGATGTTTTTCTCTAGTCGTGCAGAAAGCATTGATTCATCTTAAGCCATGCATTTACCTTTAGAACGGTCATGGGAAGCAATAGGAAACCCGTCCACTGTGTTTATGAGCGAACGGTTCTGTTATTAGCTCGATTCCCATAATAAATGCACAGCATATGCCAGACAAAACACAACCATCTGCCTGATCACTCAAGTAATTGCTTTTTTCAAAGTGACAGCGGCTGATGCATAATTCATCATTAGGTAAAACGCAGTGAAGTTTCACAACCGGATGTGTCACCAGGCATCAGTGCAGGTGGAATACAGACACCAGCAAAGGGGCAAATTTTTATTTTTTATTTTTTAGAAACGGCAGAAATCCCAGCATGTTTAAAAGTGTTTTTTCAAAATCGGAACGGCTGTCATCATGCCCTCTGTGTGTGTGCGTGTGTGTGTGTGGGTGATGAAGTGTGTGCTTGCAGGCAGGTAAGTCAGCATGTGCGCAGCCTCGTTGTCTCTACTCTGCCCTCAGGCGTTCTTTTTCCACTCATCTTATTATATTGTGTAACATTCACCTCCCTCCCTCTGTTCTGTCAGCCTCATTCTCCCCTCAACCACTTTGCACTTTTTTTCTATTCCTGCATTTTTTATATAATTTTACTGGCTGTCCTGTCCTGTCTTGTTAACCAGCCTACGCTGCCTTTTCTATGCTGCTCTTCTTCTTTTTTTCTTCTTTTGGCTCCATCACTTTCCTTCACTCCCAGTCTTAGAGAAAGGCCTGTACCTTTTTCAAACAGATGTAGTGCAGTGCTGCTTGTCTTGTTGAGATCAAAGTGGCTTTTACTTTGTGCCACGCGTGTGTATTTGTGCCAAAGACGTCCCTCTCTAGACTTCCTAATGAAGGAAAGAGGTCCCAGTAGGAATGATAAAAACCTAATCAAGCTCCATTTTGCCAAAGATTTTACATTAGCCCTAATGCAAAAGTTTTCCTGGTTTGCATTTGCTGAATTTAGGTCGTCATTTGCACATTTTAACATGCATTTTGTAGTAAATATCAAAATTCCTCCATCAGCAAAGTGTCCCTTACTGAAAGAAAAGTCCTCTTTCCTAATGGCATTCACTACAGTTAAGTGGTAACCTTAAATATGAAAAACCAACTGGACCATCTTCCCAATTTGCATTTTAAAATGAATAAATGCGTTTTTCATTGAGCCTCTGCCTGTGTTAACGAGACACTTTTCATGATCTTAAGGTTTCAGTTTCGGTGTTGCGTTAAAGATTGTGTGTTTTGTACTTTAATTATTTTACATCTTTGTTTGTCTCTTGGTTTCCTTTTTGTTTCTACTATTGCGTTGTTGTTCAAGGGATTCTTTAGTCTTCTTCACCGATCGCTGTTGCCATTGTTGGGTTTATTTTGCCTATTCATTCTTCCCATTCCGTGCCCCATTTTCCTCACTGGGTGTATTATTTTGATATTTATATCAAATGATGCGTAGTATTGTTTCAGTTCCCCAGCCAGAGTCCCTATTAGAATCTGTGGAGGGAGATGAAAATAAGAGAGAAGTGGGACGAAACTGGTCAGTGACTACAGAAGGGGTTTGATTACTATCCCAATTTTTCAAGTAAGATTTGAATAGATCATTTTATGAACATCCCAGTTTCAGCAGTAAATCTCTTGGTTGAATGGAAATAATTTGACTCACAATGATCAGTACATCACATGATAAAATAAAATGAGTCCTGTAATTTCCATCCTGATGAAAAATAGTGTTTGAAGGGCAATTTTGTTTACAGGGACTTTTTAATCCATTTTATTCATTATTTCGGTTGCATGTGTTTTTTTATTTCCGTTTTATTGATTGTTTTTTTGTTGTGTTTTAGTTTGTAATTTTAAAATGTCTTCCAATTCCAGCTTGGAGTGTTTTGTACAAAATTCTAGTTCATTAGTCTTTGAGAGGGTAAACTTGCAACTTTATGCCATTATCAATATATAACTTGAAAATGGTCTCAAAACGGCAATACTATTGCTTGTTGCAATAATTTCTGGGACAATTTATTGTCCAACAAAGTTTGTTATTGTGACCCATTGCAGGGTCCTGTCCTTTGCGTATCTTACAGCAAGCATCTGTTAGGTGGGATGTCTCAAAGTGTGTTTGTGTGAACACATGTGATAATTGACAGACGTCGGGATAATTTGCATAGTGTAATATGAATGCCAGCAGGTTACACGGCCTAATCATACAATCTACAGTCTCCCATCTTTTTATCCACTTTCCCTTCTTGCTACCGTTTTCTTCAATCCAGCGCCATTCTGCAGCTTCAGTGCACAGCTCCCTCAACCCATCTCCAACATGCCACACATCAACTGAAAGGGTAGGAGGGGATAATGCGAGAGGGGAAGACGGACTCAAAGATGAGAGAAGTTGAAAGAAAGATGGAAGGAAAGGTAAAAAGGCGAGCATTAGGAGAAGAGGCGACTGGACTGAGGAGGAGAAGGAGGTCGAGTAAAGAGGAATATTACAGTCAGATGAATAGACGAGATGGAAGATGCAGGAAAGGGCAAGTAGGACGGGGGAGTGTGTGTGTGCTGAAGAACGGAATAATCAAAGAAATAACCACAGCAAGACTGACTCTCTTCTAAACCTTTTTCTTTTCTCCACCTTGGTGTTTCGGCGCCTAAACTTTCCAGTGGAGCATGCCTCGATGCGCACATGCTCTTATTTGAATTTGTTTGCCTTGTTTCAACATTAATGCAACTAATTAGAAAGCATTGCTCACATCTGAATAATTTTCTGCTGGTGGGGGGATGTGGGAGTGTGTTTTGTCCTACCATATGTTACAGTACATGTGCCGGTAGACATTACCAGCAATCCTGCAGCCCGTTCGGATGTGTCCTTCCATCCATGTCGATTTTTCTTTTTAATCTGATGCTTACCCTAAACTTAGAATGCAACAGAGTCCAAAATAGACATTTTGCATGTTTTATACCATGAAAAGGAGTCTTTTAAATTCACAGAATGTTGCCTTATTAGCTTTTGCAGCATCTAATTATCTATCTCTTTTTCTCCCGCTCTGCCTCTCGCTCAGTTGCCCCTGACAGCCACTTTGAGTTTCTCCTCCTCCCCATCTTTGCGCTGTCATTCATCATCAGAGTCATTCGGTTCTCCCCTTCCACAGGGCACAACATCTGCTAGGGAGTGTGGCTCTTACCATGTTGAAGCAGATTTGGATTAACAGAGCAGCGGCAACCCGGGCTAAAAACGACTTTTTAAAAAAAATGTGAATAATAACTTTATGAGCACATGATGAAACTTGTCAGTTAGCGGAAATGCATGAGAGCAGCCTCCTGGAATGCAAACTATAAACTAAGATGCTTATTAAATTAGTGTAAATCATCCACCCGTCCGTCCGTCCGTCTGTTCGTTTAGATGCATAATGGAAACCTCCTATGTTGCTAAGTGATGCCAAACACAGCTGCTGAGTTCCTTAGTGAGTTCACACTTTACTTCACTGACTTTGAAGTGCAAAAGAAAACAATCTTCAACTGTTTCATTATCCATTTTCTTGTGGAGAACTCCTGCAAACATCCATTTGGAGCTTATTGAACTTCAGTTTTAACTGCACACCCAAGGCAATGTATGACTCTGTGGGTCCTGCTTAATTTTTACACTTCATCCCTGAATCAATGCCCTTAAGCTATGCTTCCCCTCTAAGCTACTCGAATTTTACACGTTTGCCAGGACCTGTGTGAGAAACTGTTCTGTGTGACGAGACGACACACAGAAGCCGGCTTACTAATGTGTACTGCCAAAGAAATCTAATAGTTTCCTTAGAGAGCCAATACCAAATATTAAAGAATTTGTTGCCAATTAAGAAAGGATGCAAGACATCCTGTTCGGTCAAAAGAATGCAGAGCGAAGCTTGTCTTGGTTCAAATTTTTTTTGTACTGTTGAGGTTTCCCCAGCGAGAATGATGTTTATTTTAAAAGACGAATTTAAAAAAGAAGTTTTGTCCAGCTTTCTTTTTATAAAGATAATAAAAAACTGTACAGTATATGTGACCAGCATGCTGTGGGTTGCAAAGGCCTGGCCAGTTTTCCTCGACATGATGATACTTCACAGCAGCCTTATTTATATGACAAGCATTTTATTTATTTGAAAGGCTAACAAGACAGATTATTACAGTGTTGGATGATTTTATAGACCATGACAATAACCATGTGTTGAAAAGAATGATGTGCTAATTATTATTATTATTATTTCCTTTTTCCTATCACCACTGAGTTATACACCATGCTTCCTCCGGCTCTCATTGGCCTTTGGTTATGACGGGTTGAGTTGCCTTAAAGGCAAATTACACTTGGGCTTATTTCAACCATATAAGTAATCCATTTTATGAAGTCTAGAAGGCTAGAGAGCTGTGACAGTCTGACGACCTGTCCAAGGTGCACGCCGCCTCTCGCCCGAATCGTTCGCTGGAGATAGGCACCAGCACCTCTCCCTACTCCACTAGGGATGAGGCTGTACACAGAATGGATGGATGGATAGAAGGCTTGAAATATTTCAAAACACATAGTATTTTGCAGTCGGCTATTGTAGACAACTACCAATCCTGACCCGTCTCCTTGGCTAAAAGATGTCACCAAAAACCATTGAAGAAAGGTGGCATGCTATAATACATTCTGTATTCCTTTGCGTCATTGGAGATTGAAAGTTCATTCGATTTTAAAGTTCATCTGATTTTTGAGACAATGACATCGCCTACCTGCGCCCTAAATTATGTGGCATTACAGTTGGCATTCAAATACATTGAAAATGCGACTCAAATCTCGTAGCAGCAGTAATATAAACTAATCACACGTTACAGACGCCTTGTCTGTGCAGATGAAAATTTGTGGAACTTTCTCATGATGAACAATTGAAGCAGGTGCAACAGCTGGTGGCCCGACCTTCTTTCTGAAGAATTTTACTATTGTTTTACCACTTGGATTCTGAAGGACCAAAACCTTTCATGCAAACACACACATACACACACACCTTTCAAAACACAGGAGCACATCAGAAACAACACACATATTTCCTAAGCTATTATTATTATTATAATTTTTTGTTTTACAAAGGCATTACATGTCTTCATATTTAGACCCACGCAAGATGCAGTTATGCCAACATACGTGGTATGTTAATCAGCGTGACAGAGGCTTAAAGCACAGAGTGGATGCAAGGACTGATTCATGGTCACAAATATTGCATTTCATTTTTTTAATAGTCAAATGGTACAGTCAAATTTAAAATCCATATGTCCAATTTCTTTGTCTAAAAGCTCAAGGCTGTCAATGGTGCAGAAAGTGGCCCACTCATTGGTAGCAGTTGCTGGTAATTCAGCAAATAATGAAAAATCTTTTTTGTTTCAAAAACTATTTTCCGTCTAACACTTGTTATACATGTGCAGGCTTTTTGTTCTGCTCTGGGGTTTTCCAGGAATCTTTTTTTAATATTTGTCTCCAAGTAAAGTTTCAGTCTACTCTGATGTTTGGATTTATGTATGTATTCATAGTTGCCAAGGTGTCAACACCCTTTGCTCTTCAAAATATTTTCTGTTGTATATTTATTCCTTGTGCTTGACCTTGTGGTATTTAAAAATCCTTTTGGATAACAACATAACTTAATGTTACAACAGCTTTACATTATATCAAAAACATTTCATTAAGCATCACCAAATAGGAAATTTGTTCCTTTTACTTAACCCTGAGCTACAGCTAAACCTGGTCCAGTGAAGCCTTTTGGTTTTGAATAGCCTTTGTTTTAACTGAGGGAAGTTCACTTCTAGTTTGTACTCCAAATAAACCCCACATGGTTTAATCCTGAGATCAATTAATATTAGTGAAATGGCAGTAATTACTTGAACTGGATAAAAAGAGTTGGGAACTCTTTGTTCAAGTCTAGAGACATTATTGAAAGACATCAAAGAGACAAGTGCTGCTAGGATTTGTGTGTGCTGGTGGAAAACAAGCAGGTGTTCTTGTGATCCAGTTCACACATGGAAAATAAAAAATCACAGCACCTACTCCTTTGTTGCCTGAAACGTTGCTGCTCTCAAAGTCACAGCAGAACAAATTCACGGAGTTGAGATGGAACGAGAATATTAAAATAGCACAGTTACGGGAAAGCAAAGTCTTGCGTTTCTCTTCAGTTCAACCCTGTATTGTTATTCCCTGATCTTACTTTGCGTTTCATTCTGGCAGATGGAGATGGCTATCAGGATCACCTTCTCCCCGCATGTTTGGATGAAGCCTGTCAGCAGAGTGTCATCTACATCGCCAAGCGGAGTTCAGAAGAGGTGCACACACACGCAACCACTTTCACCGGTTAACCTGCTTTGGCCTGCTCAGACCTTTGCTGTCCTTACCCATCTTTCTTTTCTTTGATTGGTACAACAGTATCCCTGTCATCTGATATATTGGTTAATGGACAATCCTGTGGGAGGGAATAATTGAATCCCAAAGTAAAAAGAAATTGCCCTCTTGTTGTCATCTGAGTTATGGAATAAAATCTACTGCGAGATTCTTTTTGATGCTCAAGCAGTGCCCAGATTTATGGCACAAGCAAATGTAACCACCATCAGACTTCTGTGTCAATGGTTTATAACCCTGATGCGACCCGCATGCGCAGAAGGAGAACGCAGACGGCACACACGGAACTAATAATGAATGTCACCATCTATGGATCCATTTTAAAATTATTGAGGGCTGACAGTTTTGTCACAAAGGAAGTGAATAAAAAGAAAACGCAACTACTAGCTAGAGTTTTTTTGTGGAGAATTGACTGCAAATTCTGCGGAGGAGGGGTGAAAAGATTGGAAATGGACCGTTCACTGCGGTGAAAAAGGCTGCTTTAATGTAGCTTCAGGGTGTTTCAGACCAGCCCTATTTAGTCCACTTTAATTGTTTGCCCAGAAAGTCTAGTTCATTTGGTTTGTCAACCATCCCGTAGGGGCTCTGGCTGCATGATTTGGGTCATTTACCTGCTGGAAGACAAACTTCCACTCACCCCAGTATCAGGTCTAACAGTTAATAACAGGAAGTCTTCCAAGATCGGATGGTATTTAGCTTCATCATCTTTCAATGACCAGCCTGAACCAGGTTTCTTGATCTTAGTAAAGAGCAATGATAATCCCACATTACATTTTTCATGACAGGTTAAAACATAAAACTACCATTCCTTCGCATTAGAAATGGATACTTTAAAATATTTCAACATGTGGGCAATTTAGTTCAAATCCCAACATGACAAATATTTGCCTGCAGTTCACCAATTGTTTCTCTGATACAATTGTTGTCTATTTCAAGAAGTCAGTAGCCATGTTGCTCACTGCAGGAAGTCTGGGCTGATTCAGTACGTGACTTTGTGGAACAATGTGAACATAACAGATTTTCACACACGTTCGCTCATGGGGTTTCATCTAATTAATGTGTATGCATTTAATGTATCGCATACAAACATGTTCACACCAAGTTGTTCTTGCACCCAAATGAACACAGGTCCGCTCCACAACCACCTACGTAACATCTTGTGCGATTCTCTCCGTTAGCTGTACACTTTGCGTTAGCTGTGCGCTTTGGCAAGGGAGCTCCCTTTAATTTTTTCTGGGCAGAGAACTGGCATTCGCTCATTTTTAATTCCCGGTCCTCTCCCACACATGCACACGTGTGTATGAAAGACGCATGTCAAACCTCATAGATGTGCACATTCTGTAGAAATGCTTTCTTTTTTTTTTTTTGGTCTGTCAGCAAGACCAAAAATGATTGAAAGAACAAGTGAAAGGAGGAGTGTTGAGGAAGGCGGGGAAGGGAGGACTTATCAGCGCTGATGGATGAAGTAAACACAAGTGGTGTTCTTTGTTGTTGTGTGTGAGACACTGTCATTACTGTCAGAGAAAGAGACGGGCGAAGACAATAGTGGGTGGAGTGAGGACCAAATCCACTTCTCTTTAAACTTCCACAGCTATTTGGAAATGCTTGGGCACTCCTACAGAAAATATTGTCTTGACTTATGCATTTACAAAAAATACAACCGTTGCTGTTTTTAAATAAAAAATCTAGCATTCTTTTATTTGCTTTTCCTTTTTAAGCATCCATGATGTGATTAATGATGAAAATGCCACAACACATAAAAAAAACTATCACCTTAAAATGGTTTTATGCATTCTATGAATTTTCAGATCTTTTGCTTTTAGTTAGCAGCTAGTGTTTTTAAGTCATTGAGGCTGTCAGGAAAAAAATGATGCTATCAAAGCAGGAAAAACCTATTAAGACAAATGTTTCTTGGCTAAAGTGGCAAAAAGAAAAAAATCTCTATCAAGGACAGGAGAAGTAGACGGACTGTGTTTTTTTTAACATGTTTGGAAATAAAGATATTTATCAGGGATTCACAACGGAACAGTTATTAGCACTGATTTACGTTAGTCAGCACTAAGCAATTTTTAATTTCTAAAGTTGGTTTCATTTTGTTATGCTCTAAAACTTCAAAAAGTGAAAAGTTTAAACCTGACGAGTTTTAAATTTTTTCAACAAATAAATTATTATAAGCAGGCATAGCCAATGTGTATAGATATTCAACAATATAACCACATGAAAAGGGTTGATGCCATGTTTAATAACAAAGACTGGATATTTTCAGTGCGATAATTATTGATTCGTTTATTCTATTTCTATTAAATATTTTCAATACTGACATACTGGTGGCATGACTTTTTCTGTTTCAAGCTTCTTATGCACAAGGTAGTCAACAGGATGTTGCTAGGTAACCAAAAAGTGAGTGAGTGAATTAATTGATGCCACCGACCTTGCATAGCTGGCCATGAGAGGTTGAGGGGCTAAAACCCTTCCTCTGCCTACATTCCCCAGAATGCCATGTGGTTCTTAGCTTGCAGACAAAAGCTAAATTAGCTAAACTGATTTTGCTAATTCGGCGGTAAGTACTACAATGAATACCACTGATATTTATCTTAGTATTACACAGAGGTGGGTAGAGTACTCAAAAACTGTAATAGTTGTAATGTCTTTATATTGTTTATAAATTATGAACAATTTGAGAGCTAGTTGTTAGCTTACACAAAGCAACTCCATAGCAACTGCCTACCAAGATGGCTGTCAGTTACAAAGTTATCGGAAGTGTGACGTCATGAGAACTATGTGTTAATATAGACCACGTGTCTGTTACAATATAAATATCTAAATATCTTAACCTCAGACATTTAGCTCGGTGTGTTTACTGTTGTTTGCTACCTTAGCTCTACCCCTGCAGCCTCTCCAGGCCTTCAGCTGACAGGATTACAGGAGTCTGCGGGGGGCTTCCCACAGTCTGCTTCATTTTTGCTCTTTCTAGACACACACTGATCCCATTTATAGCCACTCAGAGATCCTCTCTCTCTCTTAGACCCACATCCCCAGTAACACAATGGGATAATACCACAGACAGCAGTGTAATTGTGTGACTCAACTGTCAGACAAATTGAAGCAGGTAGACGGGGTGTATTTTTTTTATGTCACACACCAACCAGACTGTCTGAAAGATTCCTACCAACAACAAGGAGGCAGAAATCTCAGACCATGACACTTTTATTATTTTTTTATTGTTTTCTTATGGCTAACATTGATGCTGAGCAGTATTTATCCATTCATAATCTTTCAAAGTAAGGACCATTCAGTGTTGTTTTTTTTTTTTTTTACATCTTAGAACTAAACTGGAATTTGTGTTTGGTGTAAAATGTTTTCAACCTGCAGCTGACACAACATACTGGAGCACTGTAGAGCTGAATATGATTAAACACAGTAGGTGTTAATCCTGTCTGGTTTGGATTGTTAGTGGAGTGTAAGCGCTAAGAACAAGATTCTCGCACTCTGCACACCTGCCAGCGATGAGTGAGTGACCCAAGCAGCAAGTGTTTGGCCGGCGGCCACGTCTCCTGGCCCCGAGTCAAGGCAAACCACAAAGAAGTGATGAGCTCTGCGGACGCTCCTGCTGTTCTTGTGATTCGGCTTACGTTCACTACAATGAGGAGCCGTTTCATTCAAAATTCAACAAATAAATTCTGTTATTGATAAATTATTTAATGTATAAATAAATGTCCCCATTAAAACAAAACAAGTAAAGCTTTTGATTAGAGATGAATTCCCGTACTCCAATGGTATATGAAAAATCCCATAAATAGGTAAAAAAAAAAAGTGTCACCAAATAAAACGCCATTGTGAAATGAATAAACAATGGAAGAAATTCATAAATATCTAAATAAATAGCTAAAGTTTTTATTTAGGAAATAAGCTCCCAATTGAAAAATATATTTGTTCTTATTTCACAGGGACCATTATTTTTTGGCATATTTATTACTCATTTACGAATAATAGTATTTATTTAATTTCAGAAGTAAAGACTCTTTAGGCTCTGCAATACTGAGCTTATTAATATGAGCACTCAAATAGTATTAACAGCAGGTGTGACGATCTAGAATATGCTCCTTGGTTAAAGAAAATGTCACAGCATGTAGGAGAGAACTAAAATATGATCTGTAAGCCTATTTGTAAATGT
Organism: Girardinus metallicus; assembly: GCA_903067095.1. Classification (NCBI taxonomy): domain Eukaryota; kingdom Metazoa; phylum Chordata; class Actinopteri; order Cyprinodontiformes; family Poeciliidae; genus Girardinus; species Girardinus metallicus. Next base: position 1,649 of record CAEGAE010052950.1, on the reverse strand, counting down.
AATGTTCAATACTAGTTTATATTTACTGCACTGTTGGTAAAAGTCCTTCATATCATCACTTTCCTAAAATAATGGCCATCTTTTTATGCCAAAAGTTTTTTTTCGTTCGCTTAAATTGTCTTTTGGCAAAAACAGCTTCAATTTATTGTCAAAATCGCTTTTGGCAGAAAAAATATATTTTAGGAAGGTGACGATATTTTAATTTGAATTTAGTGGCAGATGTTGGTTCGGTTAGCTTTAACTCTTTCATTGTATTCTGTGTTTAGCAGAGAACAAAACTAATATGGTTACTCGGGTTGTTTTATGAATGAATATTGAAAATGATCAACTGTTGTAAAAATTGTGCTCTAGAAGGTTTCTATGCTGCAGAGAAACTGTTTGCTCATCTCCAACTTAACTAGTTTAGCAACAGAGCTAATGCTAATGTGTTTGGCAAGCTGAGACCTTTTAACCGTGAGGCATCAAATCTTAGCAGTGATTTCAGAGAACAGGTTTATATAGAAAGATTTTTTTTTAACCCAAATTTACTCATTCTTAATATTTATTAAATCAGATGTTTGAAATAATCAAAATCTTTTGTTGGAATTTGGGATGTAGGAGCATTCTAAAAAAAAAAATCAAATTTTGTTGCAAATTGATGTTTTATCAAAGTATATAAAAAAAATACCCGTATTAAGTAACCAGAAGAAGCTTGCGTGTATTCTTTGATTAAAGACTGATTAAAACAAAAAGTTTCAGATTGTCACACAATGCTTTTTCTTTTCACTTATGTCATACATGACTTAATTAAATCACAAACTTCATACCATTATTGAACAATAGACTTTGATTTAGGTCTCAATTTCTAATTCCAGGAATCACAGGAATGATGATCACTTCACACTCCATACCTGCAGAACTTTACCAGATTGGTTGCAAACATCCTGGTGTTGGGTTAACAAGGGCACCTTCAGTGAACTCCACCCCTCAGCAGGCCGTCGCTGTTTTGGCAGCATGTTAAGGATTAATTAGACGCCTCATACAATGAGCAATATTAGTCAAAAATCTTGGTAAAAAACAGAACCTGCATAATGAGCAATGTTTTTTATTTACACGTCTTAATGCACATTGATTTGACTACATTTCTTTGCTAAGCTGAGTCTGGAAGCAGTTCCAGATGGAGGCTTCTCCCCTGTCAGTGTGAGGCAGAGTGCATCTTTCCAACCCTTCGGGTTAGTCGGTGTGTCAAAAAGGTGACCCTGGCAGCAGGCAGCAGCACCACCAACCCACCCCCGACCCGTCCATCCATCTGACAGAAAGACGTGTGGATTCAGTCCATCACTGGCTCAGCTTCTTCCTGAGAATCAGTGAACCCGTTTACACCGAAGCTAATGACTGAACACATGCATGTAAATGGACACCAACAACCACATGTCTCCAACACTCATACTGTAGATGTTATATACAGTGATATATAGTAGCGGGAAAAAGTATTTAGTCAGTCACCAATTGTTCAAGTTCTCCCACTTAAAAAGATGAGAGGCCTGTAATTGACATCATAGGTAGACCTCAACTATGAGAGACAAAATGAGGAAAAAAAAATTCAGAAAATCACATTGTCTGATTTTTAAAGAATTTATTTGAAAATAAGGGTGGAAAATAAGTATTTG
>CAEGAE010052943.1:0-30343 GCA_903067095.1 Girardinus metallicus | reverse complement strand
TATATATATATATATATATATATATATATATTTAAACCATGCTGCTGACTTGATGTAATGCAGAAATTCTGGTTTGATTCTGCACGGAGTTTGCATGTTCTCTCTGGGTACTCCGGCTTCCTCCCACAGTCCAAAAACATGACTGTTAGATTAATTGGTCTGAGTGTGTGTGTGTGCGTGGTGGTTTGTCCTGTCTGTCTCTGTGTTGCCCTGTGACAGACAGGATGGATGGATCCAGGAAAATGGATGGACACAAAGTGATCAATTTCCACCCAGTACAAAGCCTAGATTTAGATCTATAATATATCAGCTTCATAAGAGGTGATGATAAAAAGTGTGTCTGATGAGGATCTTCTGATTATTAGAGATGCATGAATAAGGCTCTGATGCATCTCTCTATATAATGCGTCTAATGTGGCTGCACAGATAACGTGAACTTCACAATGGAACAGGACTCCAAGCATCTGGAGCTGAACGAAGTACAACGTAACCATACTGCCACCTCATTATCTATCTCGCACAGCGACAAGGAGCTCTGTGGCTTGTAAATTATAAACAAGCTCAACTGGCAGCAGCTCCAGTGCAACAGATGCCCATGAGACAAATCCGCTTTTCTGTGTACCCATTTCGCAATTTGTTTGTAGATGAGTCACTCTGTCTGTCAGGCATATTTCTCATCTCGGCATCTAATATAGTGCTTGGAAATTGGTTTCTGAGGCTCTCTGCTGCTGCATGCGTCACATGTTTGGCATGCTCTGGTCATTTCAGACCGCCATCTCCCTATCAAAACGCGGACCTGTTTTCCTCTTTATTATTGCTACCAAAGTTCATTTGTGAAGATTTCATTTGCTACTTTCAGGTATACACAATGCAAGGGATACATAACGGAGACTCGCATGGCTTTATGAATCAGTTGTGACAAAATGATTAGACTTGGAATTAGTAGAACATCCAAATACCATTTATATTTCAACATTATGTGATTAAAACAAAAAACAAAAAAAAAAAACCTCAGAAAACTAAGAAGTAAAGATGAAAATCAAAACTGCAAATCAGAAAAAAACAGCATAATTTACGGCTATGCCATATTTCAGTCTTTATGTTGATGAAAATATTTGTAATGATACAGAAATAGAAATACAAACAGGAATTAAATGAAGAAATGTCTTATTAAACTGATAAAAAAAAATTAAACAGTGAAATAATACTAGAAAGTGTGCATGTGAATATAAATATTTATCTGTTTTCTCTAAATTGAATGATTTTATTGTCATGTGTTGTGCAGCATACCATAATGTCAACTTTACTGACAAAAGCCTACAGGCGAGACAAACATAAAGTGAGCAATCTCCAGTTCAGTTGCTATTCAGGTTACCAGACTGATCACAGGGTCACAGGGCTCTGAAAATAATTTAACACTGAAAATACAAATTGAACCATTTTTCAATTTTTTTTAAATCAGTGATTTCAGCATTTTAATCTTTAACACATTATTGACACATCATATAGATGTTTTGCGTTTAAATTTTTGCATTATTTTTTTACACTGTTGGTTATTCATATTTGATAAAAAGAATCATACGTTTACTTATTTGATCACTGTATTTAGTAAATCGCTGATTTATTCATGTTTAAGCTACCACAGGTCTCATGTTTTATTTAGCAAATCTATTCTTTTTCTTGACTTTGTGCATTTTGGACCACATTAGAAAAATATTTAGTAATTTCAGAGATTAAATAAGTTCTTAGCATATGGCTACTAGTATTATTAATAGTTGTTCCGTATTTGAATGCAGATTTTGTTGTCATGGTTGATTGAGACGCCTTTATTCCTGGGATATAGGCTTTGTGTCACAGCGCCCTCTATCTCCTGTCGCCGCTCACAGCAGGATGTCATCTGTGGTGCGTATCAGCCTCCCCAACAGACTCCTCCTCCTCCGCCGTTTTTTGACTGTAAACATCCTGTCGATTTTAAAAGGACAGCGCTGAGCGGGAGGAAGGCGGCTGGCGCCATCTTGGCTGTTTTAATGAGTACAACAGGGGAGAGCTCGCTGGGAGAAATTACCTAATCTTTGTGATTTCACTCTAAGAGGGCTCCTCTCGGTAAGTGTGTCTGCAGCGGATATGTTCACGCACTGGTTTTGGTTTTTCATGTAACGAAACTGGCATGCATGCTGGAGTCTGTCCGTTGCGGCCTTCATTGTATGAAGAGCCGTTGGACATCGGCTAACGACAGTGTTGAGCTGATGAGGGGCTAAAAAGTATGAGCAGCCATCGAGCGGCGCCTTTTCCTTAGGACTTTGCGTACTTGTATGGAGTTTTTGTTGTTGTGTGGTTCAAGATAGTTGCAATTTGGTCTAAAATTAACGATTTTATTCTAAACTTGTCCAAGCGACGTATCAAGCTTACGACGCCGTTCCTCCTTTTGTAGTTAGCAGTTGGCTAATTTGGTTCGTCCCACTTGATGGCGCCGACTATTTACTGGCGCCCCATCCCCTTGGCGCTTTTTGTTCTTATTTGCAATTGAATGCCTATAAAGTCACGTGCATTTATTCTCTGACTATTTTTTGGTCTTTCTTTTAGCAAAAATAAGTCACATTTCGATTCGCAGCGAAAAGTTTAAAGTGTGTAACAAAATAAGGTGAACGTTTGTGCATTTCTTCCCTTGACTAAAAATTAATGGGACATAAATGAAGAGCTTTCGATATCGTCCAATTCTTTAGCTCTTTTTAACATGCAACTTTGGTTAAGTTGAGAGAGACGTGAGAAAACGAATTCAACACACATTAATGGGGCCATTTTTTACTAAAAAAACGTGAACGTGTTTCCTCATTGGATATGAGACCATTATTGATGAAGTAGTTCCACACAAAAGACAAATTTATCTCGTTTATAAACGAATCGATTTCTTAAAATTTGATGCGTTTTTCGTTTGTCTTGAATAACTTTTCCCCGACTTTAGAGGAAAAGCCTCAAAACAATATGTTGAGAAAATAACAACAATTAGTAAATGAAAGGAAGAAATGGTTGCTAAAATAGTCTTAGAGAAAATCAGTTTAAACCATTAACTTTTTAAACTTTTTAATGTTTTTTGGACTCTTACCAGGTTGCCAAATCATCTGTTCATGATTTTTTTTTTTATCAGTTTATTTTTGCTATAAATATGTTTGAAAATATTGAGTGGAGACCAATATTAGAATCAACCGATTTTTTTTTTCTTTGGGTTTATGTTAGCCGTGGCTGAATTGGTGAAAAATGTGACGTTTTACGACCTGTTGATTAGATTCATTAAAATGAAGAACCACCACCATTTTCTGTCTCACTAAATCAGCCTACATTTAGAAACACTACTTGAGCACAGAAGGCCAATTTGGCCTTAATTGAGCAAAAATGACAAATTACCCACCCAAGTTATTGTAACAAAACTATTCATTGCGAGCTTTTAATAATCCCCCCCTGTGATCGACCGCCCACTGAAGCGCACAGGCTAACCGCAGGGCATTTCTAACACGACGAACTGATTTGTGTGTGGTGCTTTTCAGCGTTTCATTTTTCTAGCGTCCAAACACACCTTTCTTGGACAGTTTGCGTTACTTTAACCGTGTAAATTATATGGATTTGTTATATGTATCTTAATTATTTTCCTAGGTAAACCACACCACAGTTGGCGCGATTGAACCAGGGCAACCAGGGCAATGTTCTACGCCCACTTTGTCCTCAGCAAACGTGGGCCGCTGGCCAAGATCTGGCTGGCGGCCCATTGGGACAAAAAGCTGACCAAGGCCCATGTGTTTGAGTGCAACCTGGAGAGCAGTGTGGAGAGCATCATCTCACCGAAGGTAAGGAGGCTTGATTGTTGGACCAGTTTAAACCAAGTGATGGTGCTGATGGGAGCTTTTATCCTGCTCCATCATTCAGACCTTCATCAGGCTGGTGTCCATTCATTGGGCTAATTCGTAACGTTACATCAGTGGTTGCAGCTAACTTGTATTTTTTTTTTTTTTGTGTGTGTGTAATTTTATTTTTTTTTTTTTTGAAAAACTGTATTCGCATGCTGTCTGTAAGCGTTTGTAGTAGCAATGCAAAAATGATTGACCTGTTATCAATTATGCCTTTTATTGTATCTTTCTTTTAATTAGCAGCTTAAATATCTGAACAATTTTTCTTGTTTTTATTTTATGCATCAAAACTGAAAAATCCCACTGTGTGAAATGTAGCATCTGATGATGGCACATTATACATTTTTCTGAACAGCTACATCAGACTTGTGCTTATAGTACAAGCTGCGTCCTGTAAAAGTGAGTTTTTTTTTTGGAATATCTACTTCCTGCTTTTCAGGTGAAGATGGCGCTGCGCACGTCCGGCCATCTGCTCCTCGGAGTGGTGCGGATCTACCACAGAAAGGCCAAGTACCTGCTGGCTGACTGTAATGAAGCCTTCATCAAGATCAAAATGGCCTTCAGGCCAGGTAAACTGACCGAAAGGTTTTGGTTGATATGCTTCTATTTAAAAAAAAAAAAAAAAAATGGTAGGGGTGAACGTTGTGCTTTGCATACAGTCACTCCTCATTTCTGTGTCCAGGTGTGGTTGATCTGCCTGAGGAAAATAGAGAGGCTGCATATAATGCCATCACCTTACCTGAGGAGTTCCATGACTTTGACCAGCCACTTCCTGATCTGGAGTAAGTTGGCCATATTTAAAGTTCTTAGTTAGTTGGTCGTTTGTGTATTAAAGCAATTACTCAGAGGATATTAAGGTCATTCCATGATGGCCAACCTGATTGCCATCTGATGTTGTCAACAGTGACATCGATGTGGCTCAGCAGTTCACCCTGAACCAGAGCAGAGCAGAAGAGATCACCTTGAGGGAGGATGTTGGAAACCTCAGCCTGCTGCAGGAAAACGACTTTGGTAGGAAATGGCTGCTTTGTTTACGTCTCAGTTCACAACAGCCCTTACTCAGCCAGCTGTCCTGTCTATACCTGCTTGACCTTGCAGAGTAGAGTTCAAAAAGAGAAGGACTTTAGAGAATAATGCATAGGAATCATATAAATTCCTATGTGATTCCTATGCATAGGAATCATATTCCTATGAATATGAATGATCACATGCATAGGAATATGCATATGATCCTTTCTGCTGGGTTCCTCAGCTGACTTTGGCATGGATGACCGGGAGATGATGCGTGACGCTAGCACGTTTGAAGATGATATAATGCAGGGAGCCACTGACCCCAACCTCTTGCTGGAGGCTGAGCCGGGCCCAGCCAACCTCCCCGACAAATCCAACCACATGGAGTATGACGACTTTGGGGACGGCTCCATGGGCAACAGCGATGGCGGAATGCTTGGTAACCAGCTTGTTTTTTAGATTCAATTATTTATTTTTTTAACAGTGTTGTTCTAATATTAAAATGAACCTTTGTAGAGAAGTTGATGTCTCTCTTTTTTTTTTTTTTCTCAGTTGACAAACTGCTGAGTTCTGAAGATGGAGGTGGCATCTTTGATGATCCGCCAGCGATCACAGAGAGCGTCATGATGCCTCCAGATCACGGGGATGATGAGGATGACTTTGACAACCTTCATTCACGTAAGTGAAGCCGGGTGTTTTTTCTTTATGGAACACCAAATGTATTTTTAGTGCTCACATCTTGGATGAATAACTTTTTTATTTTTGTGTGTGTTTCTCTGATAAGCGGGTCCAGACAGTCCTGATTCTGGCCCAGCAGAGCCGCTGCCAGCAATGGCCGACCAAACAGAACAGACGACTCTGGTTCACAACGAAGAGGAGGCCTTTGCCCTGGAGCCCATCGACATCACTGGTAGGCCTCTTTATTTCACTGAGTGTGCTAAGCTACTGAAAATTAAAACTTGTCAACCACTGGACACTACTTAAACTTTTTTTTTTAATACATTTTCTGTCACATTTTATTTGAAGTGTGATCAAATTACACTAAACGTTGTTTGAACTATTGCTCCTCCTTTACAGTAGTGGTTATAGTTGTCCCCATGCTAAAACTCTAAACTCTGAACCCATGCTAAGAAAAATTCTGTTTTGGTTTTTAGTGAAGAATGTAAAGTGAGATTTTTTTTCTTAAGATTGAAGATGGTAACAATAAAACCATTTACTTAGCAGTATTTTTAAAAAAATTTAAATGTTTTTTTTTAAAGAAAATGCACAACTGTAAAGCTCATAAAGGCCTTGATAAATTTTTACAGTTGCCGTTGTGTGCAGCTAGTTTATCGTTTTCATCCTAAAGCATAGACTAATGCTATTTACCTCACTACTGAGCAAAGGAATTGTGAGATATTAGCAAGTCGCCAATGATGAAACTGAACAAGAACTTATGCTCCCTGGAGTGTTTTAATACTTTGCTGTCATGGTAATGGCAGCTTTGCTGACCTTTTCAAAATTCCTCAAATTCCTGCTAAAGCGAGGGGGTTAAGGCTCTTCACCAGACATGCCTGCTGTGTTACACAGTTTTAAACTCAAAGTAGCAGCTAACTGCCCTCATGGCTCAGGTGAGGTGACGCAAGAGAGAAGAGGAGGTTCCTGTAATTCCAATAACTGCCTTTCTTATCGACAAAGTACTTATTTTGAAATTGTTTGAAAAGCTCCAAAGTGTTTCTTATTGGCATGAAAATTGCCTTTAAACCCCTTGAATGTGCTGATTAGCAGCAGACGCTTTTAAAGAAATATCTTTTTTGTATTGTTTTAAAAAACAACTTTAGTACAAATGATTAAAGTTTACTTCCAGGTTTCAGAAGGCGAACAAACGGTTGAGTAAATTGGATCTCAGTTTTAAGCATTTAGCTTTGTAACTCTCATTTTCTTTTAAACAATTTCCGCAGTTGTTCCCTTTTTTTTCATAACCTGTACCACAACAATAGAGAAATGGGCCAGTTTACTACTATTTTTTAAATATTTGTTCTCTTATGGTTTGCGATAGAGGAGCAGCGTCTTCATTGCCTGTTTTTGTTCCTTCCAGTGAAAGAGACCAAGGCAAAACGTAAAAGGAAGCTGATTGTCGACAGCGTCAAAGAGTTGGACAGTAAGACCATCCGAGCCCAGCTGTCGGACTACTCCGACATTGTGACCACCCTGGACCTGGCCCCTCCCACTAAGAAGCTCATGATGTGGAAAGAGACCGGAGGAGTGGAGAAGCTTTTCTCTCTGCCTGCTCAGCCGCTCTGGAACGCCCGGCTGCTCAAGGTACCGAGGGATCGATAATGATGAAGCGCTGCTTCCAGGTCTAATGCCGAATCACCGCTGTAGGCAGTGTTTTATAAGGTCGTTAGTGGCAGATGTTGTCAAGGTTGGTTCAAAACTGTAATCAGAGTGGAGAAACGTGTCAAGACCCAGTTTTCGTTTTGATTTAAAATTCAAAATGAGAGCACCCAGGAACCGGGAGTTAAAGCGAGCGATTGATGTCGTCTCACCCTCCTCCCTCCCTCTTTTACTCGCTCCGAATACTAAACAGAAGGCGTGTGGACGCATCGCTGTGTTTTCTTGCATCTGTTCTGCGGCTGAATTAAATTCGCTGCACAAACTTTGGAGCAAAGCGTGCATGCATCTTAAAAACGAGCCCCTCTTCCAAATTGTAACGTCCGATCTCTGTCAGATGTTCACCCGCTGCCTGACTCCCCTGGTGCCAGACGAGCTGAGGAAGCGCAGGAAGGGCGGCGAAGCGGACAGTCTGGACGAGTTCCTCAAAGAGCTGGAGAACCCGGAGGTGCCGAGGGAGGAGATCATGACTCAGAACAGAGACGTTATTGGTAAGTCAAGATAGAGAAACGAAAGATGTTGTTCCAGTGTTTAGAGGGGGAATGCAGTGTTTTCACAATTTGTAATGTGATTCCCCCTCTCAGACCAGACGATCATGGAGGAGCCCAGCATTCTGGCAGCTTCTACAATGGAAGGCAGCAGGACTACTTTGGATGAGACGGTGATGCCTCCTCCATCCACCCCACGTGGCGTTAAACGCAAGCAACCCGTTGACAAGGAGGGAAGCTTTTCTGTGAGTTTATATATCTGAGAGCAAAGCTGCGGAAAAATCCCCCTGTTTTATGTTACAAATCATCATTTATGGTCATAGTTTAGGTTGTGAAAATAATCTGAGTTGTTCTAAATGACGAAATCTTCTGGAATGGTCAATTTCATAAATGAGAAAGTAGTCAAAGTTGAGGAATAAAATGGACTGTTGCCTCTAAGTTTTACCCTAGTCATTGCTCTCTTTGCTCTCTCAAATGACTCCCCCTGGAGCAGCAGCAAGTGGCTGACCGCTCAGACTTGTCACAACGACTAGACATGCCTCAGGTTGATCTGCCCCCAGAGGAGGCCAGTGTCAACCTCACTCAGCTTGTCCCAGAACTCGACCTTCTCACCGACAAGGAAAAGGATAAGAAGGATGACAGCGAAGAAGAGGAGGTGAGGGGAAACTAGAGTTTTATTTATTTGTTTATTTTTTCCCTTCAAGGATGGAAAGTTATTGCTTTTTGTCACTAGTGAAGGGATGGGATTTAGTGAAGGCCTTAAGTTAAAAAAAAAAAAAAAAAAATGGTTTAATGCTCCATAATTAACGGGAAATTTCTATATTTTTGCAAAATTCTATTTACCACCGAAACGATTAATCGGATTAACCGCAACTAATCAATTAATGGAATAATTTTCAACTAATTTTCTTTTAATCAATGAATTAACTGCCGTTTTCAGACACAAATGGGCCATTTTTCTGAAACGAGTGTATTATTTTGAGCAGTAATACAAATGAAACTGAACATGCTGATTTTGCACTTAAGATAAAAACACCTTTGTAAACATGTCTTGGCCAAAACTACAGTGGAACTTCACCTGGTTTGAGTTTACTAAAGGAATTTTGTTATTGCATTTTAGGTAATAAATTTTTTTTTTTTTTTTAAAGAATTTAATTATGTACTTGAATTTTTTTGACTAAAATAAAATATTGTCTGAAAAGGCTAAGTGGTTAAATGAAAAACCTCTAGGATGTGCCATTTATTTTATTCGATTAATTGCGAGGATAACCAGTTAATTGGTTACTAAAATAATCAGTTGTATCCTTAATTATATTAATCAAACAAACATGCTGTGGCATAGCAGCAATTATCAAAGTTAATAGTTTAGCGTTATGTTATACACTTTAGTGCAACACTTGTGAGCAAAGAGAAAATGATACAATAGTTGTGAAGAGTGTTGTAACTCTTTGCTAATTTGTGGTTCTTAGGAAGAGGAAGGCCAGGCTGGAGACCAGGATCAAGAAGAGAAGAGATGGAACAAGAGAACCCAACAGATGCTTCACGGCCTGCAGGTAAACCACCCCTGATCGTACAACTAATCCAGAGTCTGTATTTATTTGTTGTTTTCACGATAATCGTACGCCCCCTGACCCCCTGACGTCTCTTGGCCTTAACAGCGCGTCATGGCGAAGACCGGTGCGGAGTCGGTCAGTCTGCTCGAACTGTGCCGAAACAACAACAGAAAGCAGGCAGCAGCCAAGTTTTACAGTTTCCTCGTCCTCAAGAAGCAGCAAGCCATTGAGGTCACTCAGTCAGAGCCCTACAGCGACATCATCGCCACGGCCGGACCAAAATTCCACCTCATTTAGACATTGGAAGAAACAAACACTCTGCTTGCAACAGGCATACTTGTTTTCTTGTTTTTAAATTACTCAACTCTTTGCCTTTTTTATTGTGTTTTCCAGTAAGCCCAGTTTTTTTTTTTTTCCTAGGGAAGTAAAGGGTTCAGAACCTTTAAAAAAAAAAAAAAAAAAAAACAAAACATGGTTTTACTGTAATAAATATCGGATCATGCAGTATTCTTGGTTCAAACGGAGTGAGGAATGTTTTACAAGTATATTTATAAAGCAAACCCTTTTTCAGTCATCAATTTGTAAACTTTACTGCATTCTGTTTCCTAAGTTAAATTTCTGTTTTCTCATTCCACAAGTTTTGTATGAGTCCCCCTGTTTCAGCTAAAAAATGATTTTTATGAAAGGCCCAATGTTCTCTCTGTAATGACTAGATGTTCTGGAAAGGTACTGTTTTCCTGTTCAGAAGTTTCACCTCGCCCAAATTCTCTCTGTTGCAATTGCTCTCTTATAAACAACAACAAAAAATTTCATTAAATTTGAAAGTCTTATCTGGCATTAAATATCATGATTCAGATGTATAATTAAGGCAGTTTATCAATTAAGGTTTATGTAAATTTTATTTTTTTTGTACCTTTTTATGTTTATGCTTATTGCCTTTTTGCATTATGTAACTAGGTAATGTACTTGTTACAGTTAAATTCACCATCCCACCTTTTTAGATTCTGGGTAACTTCTAGTTGTGATACATCTGTAAAGATTTGAAATAAAGTGTTTTAAGTACTTGGTTAAGTCACTCTGTATCTTTTTATTTAGACTTCTAATATTTTAGACTTTCCTTTTTCATAACAAATGCACACACCCTTTTCTATCCCTGTGGATATAATGGTACAAAATGTCTTCTGTTTTTGCTTTTGGGACATTTAAATGTGTCAGATCAACAAACCAAAGAGTCATTTTCAAATGGTCTCATTTCTTGGGGTTGGGGATGCAATCCAAACCACTGAACCTGTGCGAAAAATGCAATTGTTCCTGTAAAATCAAGAGTTAGCTGCTTATTCGGCTTCACTAGACACACACAGGCCTTAATACTTCCACTAAGTCACTTGAATAAAAAGAACATTGAGACCAATCTCATGTTTGCCTAATAAACCCCATTAAGACTTTGGTGTACAATCACTTTATTAGCAAAAAAAAAAAAAAATCGACAGCTTGTTGAAGTTGATACTGTGAATTCTGCTGAGGAAAAGAAATTTTGAGGCAGATTGTTCAAATATTACAACCCCAATGCAGAAAGGTTTTTATTTTAGGTTTATATTTGACTGAGCTAAAGGATTTTAAAGTAATTTATTAATCATCAAGCTTACAAAAAATGCAATATTTCTCTATCAGTTAAGTCTTAACCTCATTGTAGAGCAATTTTAAACTTCACTGCTTATAACTAGCTGGGTCTCTTTCGTTGAGGAGCTTTAACATACCAAAATTGAAATCTATTTTTAAAGAGTTTTGTTACTTTTATAAGCACCAGCAACCCTCCCGACCCCACTAGGGACAAGGGTGTATAGAAAATGGATGGATGGATGAGTAAAAGTCTTTTTAACGGAATTTACTTTTCTCGTTGTTTCCACACGGACCGAGGAAGGGAAACGTGCGTCGCTTGAATCTCTCCCCCTTTTCTTTCGCGTGGACCCCGATTAATGGCTTCCCGTAAGGAGTCCAGTTCAGCATCCAGCACACCAATGGCTTCTACAGGCGGTACCCTGGACTCTCCGGTCAAACAGATCCAAATTGAGGGACTGGTAAGGATCCGAGTTGGACCTTATGCAGACTGTTGGTGTTGTACAGCAACTAAACCGGTGTTAGCTAGATGCTAAGGTGTTAGCATCATCATGGCGAGGAAGTACAGTTAGTTGTGCTTATTATATTCAACTGTTATCCTTTAACACAACCTGTCATTTTTTAGTTTAGCACATTACATAAAGATATACACCTTGTTTGAGCTGATAGACATATAATAAAAATATGTTAGCTTCTTTTAGCCTCAGTACTTTACATGGGCGTTTAATTTGGAAACCGGGACCTCCCTGTTTACAATTGCGCCACGCGATAATGATGTGAAGAGAGCTACCCTCAGACTTCGCTTTGGGCAGCAAAGTTGCTTGTGAGTCTGCGTTACTGGTTTAATTTATCATCTTGGTTTTGTTATTGTGTTCTAGTACAGTTCACATGGTTCCTATGCAGCGGCGGTTCCTATGCGGGTCATCATTTACTGCAGCTCTTAATAGGCGAGGACAAAATAAAACAGAATATAAAACGAAATCAACCTTAAAAATAGCTAGCTTAAACAATCAGACTTGTCTCGAATCTCAAAAATGGTCTGAGAAATGACAGCACCCCGTGCATATAATCAAACGAAAGTGCTGCTACCGTTGTGCATACGTTGTTCATGGCCAGAGTAAAGAAAAACATCTGCTAGAAAATGGGGACATGATTAGACTCACTAAACAACAACCACATTGTTGTGAGCTCCACGTGTAAAGCACAAGAACTGCACTATCTTTAGTTTCTGTTTTAATTTAGGATACACAAAAACATACAAGCTCATTTATAAAAACGTGAATTTATGGTTCTGTTACATGGATGTTGCTCAGATGGTAGAACAGATCACCATGAATAGGTGGTGAATCGGGCAAAACATTGTAAATCAGGTCACTGCCTGCTGTCTTTGCTTCTGTTTTGTGTTTTCCATCATTTTTGAAGCCTATATTAAAAAAAAAAGAAGAGAAAAAAATTTGAGCACCGTTTTGTTTTTTTTTAATCTGGCGGTTACTAGGAATCTTATTGTTTGTAGACTTCAAAAATGGAATGAGGAAAATTTAAATTCGGGAAAAGTATGGAAATTAATCCTTTCATGAAAAGTTTGTACACTATTTCTATTTCTTAATTTGTTGTGATGGATGTTTTTTATGCTGTCTCTTTCTGTAAAATCTGGCACAATTTGTTGCCTATTATTTTTTTTTAACATAAATAGCTATTTTTTTAGTTTACATATTTTCAAACTACACATGCATCAGTCATGCTTCCAACACATGCCAATTTCTGATTTACCTTAAGGTCTAGCGGGGCCGGTTCTTTTTTTTAAAAAGAGCCATTATAAAAAAAAACTTCTGCAGGTTATTTGATCGAGTTAGTAATTTTGAATCCAACAGAAAACATAAAAATGACATAAATATCCAAGCTTTCATCTGACTTTTTTTTTAAATTTTTTTTATTCAACTCAAAAATGTGTTCCAAATGACGTGCTTTTGGTTGATGCTTTTATCGACTGAAAAAAAAGGTGGGAAATCTTAGTTTTGATTTATTTAATGAATAGGTTAAACATTTCTTATCTGACTTATTGACGAAGGGGGAAAGTTTCTCATATACCAATATCCGATCGATTTGCGTTTTAATCTCTGCCCAGTGATCATCTGAATTGTAAACTGGTGCGCGTTCGTCTTTACATTGTGTAGTACCTCTGTGCAAACAGTAGAGGACAAACTTGTCTCATTAGGATTCACTTGGATTCTCCCTCATTTTGGACCCTAAACTGCATTTGGACACTAAGCGGCTTAGTCTGTATAGAATGCATGCAGCAGCATGACTTGTACGCAGCACTTTCTGCCTTCTGTTTGGCTGTCTCTGTAAAGTTGTCCTCATATCAGAGGCTCTGGTTTTGTATCTAAATATTTCAGTTAAATATAAAATGCTGGAACTATTTAGATTTCCCCAATTCCTCTTTTTGCCTCCTTGTCAGCCAGCTAGTTTAATCAAGTCACTTTTAAAAACAGGGCAGTTGTAGAGAGTTTTTTTTTTTTTTTTAATTTCTTCTCAGGCAGCCGTATGGGCGTCGTCTTACCTGAAAGCACTGACATGCAGCAGTTGCCACTGCGTTGCATCATGACCAACCTGTCAGAGGTTCAGCTGCAGGGTTTGCATGTAGACGACGGCACCGGCGTCGCTGTGTTGTGGAAACGGTTTGTGTTTTGTTTTTGCTTTTGAGGAGGTTTCAGCGGTCCGTGTCGCTGCAGAATTGGATCTCAACAAAGCAACGGGCTTCCATTGAGCACCCACGGAGATCAAGCAAGTTTCGTGTTTGAAAGAGAGAAAAAAAGAAAATCTAGAGAGGAGCCGCTTTTCATTCATGCTGACGCGCGTCGTACGTCAGGCGCCTCTCTGTGTTACATGCCGTGAATTAGGAATAAAGTCCGGGCACATTGTGGGGTGTATTTTTAGCAGCATGAATGTGAAAAGCTCTTGTGAGTAATAAAAAAAGGGCGGTTGATGGGGTATTCTCTCAGAAGGAGTTTAATCTTATCGTTCCTTATGACTGCCAGTCTTTTTTTAGTTTCAAAGCCTATATAAGAATGAAAAAGACACAGTGGCAGAAAACTCCGCTCTTCCCCTGAGGCTTTTACACATGCCTCAGGCCCATAACATAGTCCTTGTCAGGAATATGTCACACAATAATGTGACATAGATCACATGCCACGGAGAGAGCAGATCTTTTACTACCCGTTGTAAAAGCATTTTTTCACAATCCGGCTCGCGCTTCTGAAATCCTGAATCGATATTTGTGGCTGCTTCCTCTTACTTAGTGGCTGGTTTAAAAGAAAAAAAAAATCTTTCCTGATCTAAGCTATTTAAAAATAAGCTAAAGGGAGAGATCTAGCACTTGCTGTGCACCAGTGCTAAAAACACTGACGTGCCGCATTAAAATAGCATGTCATAGAAAAGGTAGCTTATTTCAATAATTCAGTTCAAAAGATTTAACTTATGTTCAGATTCATCACACAGTCTGCAATCATCTGAAATGATGATTGTGCACATACTGTATTCAAAATATTTTTTCCTTCATTGTGTGACATTAAATCAGACCAAACCTTTCCTCTTGTAGGTCACTTTTTACATGAATTATTACTTCAATGCAACATGGTGTGGAGTGATCAAGCACAGCTAAGCTTCCTTGTGCTGTTGGGTGTGGTGTCCCCCATCTCACTCCTAACTATAACTTGTTGATTTTCTATAGTTGTTCTGGTCAGGTGACCAATCCAGCACAGTGTAGGACACTTTTTTTTCCTTCCAGTGAACTTTCCATCAATATACATGGATGTTCTCTGAACAAAGAGCTTCATTAGAAATGACCTTTTGTGACCTGCCCTCATCGTGGAGTATGCCATTTATGGTTAAGTCAGCAGTTTTTATGCATATTATTACAAATCTGTAATAAAATTCATTGTCTCTATGGATATTTGAACTCTATGGAAAAAAAAAAACTGAGGTGTTTATATCAAAATATACACTATGATAACGTTTCTTACTTATTGAATTGAATATTGAAACGCATTACCGTTCCTGATTCTTCAAACTTATTGATATGCGCCCGCGTTGGTCGCCAAGCGCAGAAAGCAAGCGGCTCTTATCTGAGCGACGCGCGGCGTGTTTGGAATTGCATTCTACACAAACACAAAGCATATTTCTAATTTGATTTGCGTGCCTCTGCGAGCCACTTCAAACCAGGTGTCATCTCATTTCCTTCAAGAGTCCCTGCCCGAATCGAAACGACGCAGCGTCAAACAATCAGCAGAGCGAGCAGGTGCACACTCTACTTCCACGTGAATTAAAACGCTCCGTTCTTCACGGACAAACATGTTTGTGTTAAGATCTCTCCGAGTCGGCAGGCGAAAAGATTCTGCGGCCGTCTTCGTCCACGGGTTCACCCACCCGACGACTCATGCCTCACTAAAGCGAACTCTCCGTCTGGTTGTGCACCGCTCGAGTGTCCAACTACCACACTCGAGCGGTGCACAAAAAAATGACTACACTCATCAAAGGGATCGTTTCTTTTTCTCTGCTGTTTCTCCTAATTTGTGCCCCATTGTGTTGGGAATATGCACTCTTGTTTTTTTGTGTGCGAGCCAGAGAAGATTTATGATCAGAATTAAAGGTAGCCAGCGGGAGATCTGCATCGCGATTGATTTTGCACAATTCAATTTTAAGCTTGTTGATTTATAATATGACGTCCACATATTAACTTGGGGGGGGCTCACATGAGGTGACCTTGCCAGGTTAGCCGCCGGTGAGCTAGATCAATAAATTTGTGTCTGTAAGAGAGAGGGTAGCGTTAAAAGATGAAGCTGAAGAGAGTTTGTGTTTTTTTTCTTTTTTCTTTTTTTTTCGTGGATGTGTGTGCATGCAGGTTTGCACGAGCCCAAAGCTTTCTGGGATTAGCTTACAATACCTTATGGCATTTACTCAGCACCAGGAATCCACTGAAGCCCCCCCCCCCCTCCCCGCCGACCCGCACCTCCTCTCCTTCCTTCCTCTTCCTTGTACAACGGATGCCTCTCCAGTCACACACACACCTCCCACTATCTTTTGAAGTGTTTCTGTGGACTCAGGAATTTCTCCCAACTTGAACGTGGCCCCCTTTGTTTGTCCTCATTGCAGATGTTTTCAGTCGATTATTGTCCACCCTCCCAATCTGTTCCCAGAAGGACGCCTTTTAAGTGCGCGATGGAGAGATTGCCAAGAGCTAAGATAGCTGAAAACATATCTGCTCTCGCTGATGAGATGAAAAGCTGGAAAAGCTATTAGACGGCCGAAAAATGGAGCCAAGGCCTGAACAGGTGTGTGAAGGAGAAGGTGATCCTCGCCTCGTCGGTTGTTGCCACACCTGTCTGACACAGATCCGCGTCCCTCTTCCTCCCCAACCTCTTCGTTTTGTTTTCACTCTTGGTTCTCCCCACTTCAACCTATTGATCAGATCTTCCTCCTCTCTCTTTCTCTCACTCTCTCGCTCAAAAAAAAAAAAAAAAAGCGAGTTCGGGCAGCCTGGCTGGCAGGGAATGAGATTTGTTTTTCTCTCTGCTCCACCTCATATCGTCGCTTTCCTCACTGCCCCCAGCTCTTAACTTGTTGCGTGACAAGTCCGGCGGTCGGCGAAAATAAATCATCTCCCAGGATGGGCCCGCATCATGCGTATGTGTGCGTGGCTGCGTGTGTGTGTGTGTGTGTGTGGCGCAGAGGCCGATGCGACCAGGAAGGGCTCCCTCATAGTGGTGTTGGTTGTTTTGTTGTGATCATGGGTGCAGAACTGCCACCCCTGCTCCTGTGTAGATGTGTGTGTGTATTATTAATGCCTCTGGCTGTGACCTGCCCACACTCTTATCAGTGTGATTTATGCTCTCCCTGTCTACAGTGTGCTTTTCAGCTTCTTTTTTTTCTCAAACCATTTTCTGTTCATGTAGACGAGTTGCATGACTTTCTTTCCGTTTTCTCCGATGCCTCTATGTTCTTTAATTGGTTGCCATAGTTTTTGTGGGCTTATTTGCATGGGGAAAAAGGACACCATTATTGCCATTAGTGACACTGATTTAGAGGCTAAACAAGTCTTCTAAATCCTACAGAGAGCACTTTTGTCTAGCTTTAATAGTTAACTCCCTATAATGACGAATTAACTTTATATATATATGAAGAATGAGGGCCTTTGGTATCACAATATATGCTCAAAAAGCTCTAAATATACATTTAATGTTCTCCCGCCCTCCTAAAGATGTCGATGTAGACCATTTCCTCCTCAAGTGGTGCTGAATACCAGCTGGCCTTTTATGCTTGTTCATGTTGGATGCACAGGAATGGAGTTTGCAGGTGGTGCTTCCTACTCCACCACCCAACCCATCTGTGATTGCTGGAGTAATGTGTCCCAGAATCTCCCCTTCAAATACCAAGGGTGGAATTAGACAGTTTTCTGCAAGCTACAGAGGACTTTTCAAACGTAGAGATGTGGCAATTACAATATCAGTGCATATATAATATGTAAAATATGTATATTGCAAGTGGTGGGCACATCTAACTTTAGCAGTGCTAACCCTAAAGACCTAATCCAAAACAATAGTTCTGCTAGCACTAAAGCATTACAGCAACACGGTACTTAGCTGAAGCTAGAGCTAAAGCGCTAACTTCAATTCAAATTATATCTACCCTCTAAAAACTATAACCCTTAGGTACCGGTTTCATTTTGACATTATGGCTTATATTATAGGTAATGCCTTTAGATATTTTATTTTTGTGCTTTATTTTGTTTGTTTATGTGTTTTTCTTTTGTTTGAAATAAAGTTATGGGGGGAGAGGAAACTGAACTGCACTAACAGTCTTTACCCACTTCAAAATAAGAGCACGAATGTAAACATCTCGACAGTCAATAACCAAAACTTCAAAACAAGATGTTGAACTTTATTCAACTGAAAGTTTACTAAACAGCCAAGTAAAGTAGCGCTTTGGAAATTTTTTTTCCTGGAAAAATGAACTTACGGGAAGCAAAGTGCGCTGAACATTTGAAACGTTAGCAAAAACGCTGATCATGCTAAGCTCCGTTAGCATGTTTTTGCATTAGTGGAAGTGTGCTCACTACTGTCTGTTACTGTATACTTGATGACGCTTAATGCAGCAAAAAATTGTTTTTAAGGATGATGAGTTACTTCATTAAGAAAAAACTAACAGCTAACTAAGCAGATGTCAATAGAACCTTGATGTTAAATTGGAAATAATTGATCTCCAGGCTGGTAATTTAGAACGTCTCTGTCTCTGCTCCATTTAAGTTGATACAGGGAGTTTATTTGTATTTTAAGTCTTATGTAGTTGCTTGGTGATTTTATTGGATCCTAAATCCAAATGAATTCTCTTATTTGCAAATAAATGCAGTTTTTTTTTCCCTTTTCCTAATTAAAAGCCCAAAGAACAAACACTTATATTTTTAGAAAATTATATATTTTCTTTATCTTCAATGCCCAGAGAAAATGCATAAAAACTTGCGAGATTGATTACTCAGTTAAATGCTGCAGTTTTGGTGATGTATTGTGTATGCACGGGGCCTAATCTATTGTTACAGAAACCCAAATTGCACAATCTTGCTTTAACTGGATCATTTTTGCGTCTTACGGTTTTGATGGATTTGTTTCGGTTCGGGTTCTCAGAAGAATAGGAAGTGTTTTAGTTTTGAATAACGGACAACAGACCAGGTATTCCAGGGTTCACCATCTCTGCTCCTTTGGCAGCTCCGTTTCTGTCGTTTCCCTCGCTCCAGCACACCTTCTGCTAATGACTGATTTGCCTCCTCACTCTGTCATCGGGTTCAGCAGAGACTTGCTAACGACCTATTCGTTTCAATCAGGTGTGTTAAAGCAGACACTCAAGATGGAGGCCAACAAAGATCAGGAAGTTCTTCCGCAAGTTATGGTCAGATTTTGCTTTTCTGTGTTGCTCTCAATTCTTCGGCTTGAACAAGTTGTGACGTAGCCACAAACTTGGGTGGGATTTTAAGTGATGGATCAACATAAAAAGTGTAATTTAGAAGAAGGAAAATGATTCTTTTCACTTTTTGTTTTTTAATCTAAAAGATGTTCCGGTAGAAAAACAATTCCTACAAAACGATACCGATTTATGAGTGTCCGGGTAAAATAGGTTGGGGAGGAGGATGTAAAATTTCGATTGAAAAACACTGAACTTTGAATTCTTTTGCAAGGTGCTGTAAAAATCTAAACATAGCAGATAAATATGTTGATTCAAAACTGGAACTTTGAAACTCTTATCACGAACATAGAAATGCTGAAAAAACCTTAGCCGTGTAGTTAATCTGATGTGGTTAAGTGCTTTCTAATGTAGACTTCAGAGGACATAATCAGGTTGTTGGTTTATCTGGGAAGCCATCGGGAGAGGCCACGTTTGTGGTCCTTTTCGGCATCATGTCGCGTTTGCTGCAAATTCCTGACATGTTTGTCACATTTAGACAGAGTAAAATGCTTTTTTTGTTCTAAAAGGCTTGTGTACAAGGATTCCCATGTTGCTTATTAACATTTTATAGTAGACTGACTGGAGTGGTGGTACATAATTCTTTGTGTTTTCAGTATTTAAATTTTCCAACGTGCTGGATGAAAATATTCCTTTTAGAAATGTTGCGTGTGTGTGTTTTAAGGAACTCCTAACACGATCCTTAATGAAAAATGGATTACTTTCACTGAGCAATACATTATTTAATTAGGTCATTTGTTTAATATCTACTTTTCACGGAACAGCTAAGTATATTCAAAGGTCACATAGCTCTTGTCTGTATTGTCCTTTTTTATGGTAATTAAAAAGGCTTAATTTGTTTGTGCTGCAGCACTTCTGCAGAGGATCAGGAAGAAATAGAAACCTTTTAGCTTCTGGAAAAGGACGATAATGCTCTTAAATCACTAATCAGGACAAATCTACCTGACAAACAGAGACGTATTTAAACCTGATGACATAAATCAATGGATAATAAAGTAGAAACAGCAGGAAATGAAAGTCCAATTCAGAAATTCAAATGAAATTTCTTGCTAGGGAATAAAAAAAGACCTCAATAACTCGCCTTTTCAGTTATTTCCACTTGCTCTAGTTAAATAATTTAAGTGATGTTTGCCTTTTTTTTTTCCTTTCTTTCCCTCTGCTTTTGCAGGTGGTGCTGAAGATTATTAAGCACTACCAGGAAGAGGGCCAAGGCAGCGAGGTGGTTCAGGGCGTCCTGCTGGGCCTGGTGGTCGACGACCGGCTGGAGATCACTAACTGCTTCCCGTTCCCGCAGCACACCGAGGACGACGCCGACTTTGATGAAGGTAACCGAAAGCAATGAGCTCAGAGCTCCAGCTCCGCAGGGAAGTTCAGCTGAGCTGCCGTGGACGCGCGAAACGCCGGCGACAAATTTACGAGATCATCACATTTGAACGCTCCAGTAACATTTCACCACTTCCTTATTCCATTCATTACTGATAACAACGCCTTTGTCATTTAAATTCCACCGTGCGGCGGTTATAAACTGCAAATTGGGATGATTAGGTTTTTAATTAGCTCCGAAATTCTCGGGTTGATATACCAGATGGCGGCGGGAGCATTAATTTGAGACATTTCTGTGGAAAATATGGTTTTGTTTTTGGACTTGGAATAGTTTACTTTATCCGATCACGGTGAGCGACAGCCGGGTCAAAACGTTTATCGGCTTTGAATCTCATCGCTGGTTCACAAAACGGAACGAGAGTTGCTCAACGTAAGTTTTCACTCAACACTGACGCTCAACTGAGGATTAACTCTTCTGTTCTTTAAGCACTAGGCTAGTTAAGAGTCGGACCATGAGGGGTAAAGGTAAAATTGTATCCCTGTGACAAATATATTTTTTATTTTTCTCTCGCAAAAGTATTCACATCTGTTGAACTTTGTCCAATTTGACCAAATCAGAAGCCGTAAGTTGAATTTCTGCTTGGATTTAAAGTGATGGAGCAACACAAGGTGTATAGTTGTGAAATGGAAGGAAAATCAACTTGATTTCACCTCTAAAACATGCAGTACTCGAGTCCCTGAGATCTGATTCCAGACAGCTCTGACACCTTTTCATTTCTTCCCCATCTGCAAACATCCTCTTAGCCTCCTGCCACCATGCCCTCTGACCTCTGCCGGAGCCTTACTCCTCTCCGCTCCCAGTGAGGCTCAACACATCCCTTTGCAAGCTGGTCTGAGGGAGGAGAGGGAGGCGAGCAGCTGCAGGGAAAGGCGGACAGGGAGGAGAGTCTAACAGGCCTCTGTTGCTAATGAGCAGCTGCCAAAAACCGAGCAAGGATACACATCCACCGCTGGTAGCTAAAGGTCATTAGTGTAAGGAACGCCGGCCCACTCTGTGTTTCTGCATCCCTGGGAGCCAAAGCTTGTTGGAATGCTGACTTTTGAAGGGCCTAGTTTCCCATCTGCCACTCTTAAGTTAACGAGGGCTTCAGTGACGACGGCCTCACTGCGACTCCTGGCAGATTCACCGAGCCGGGACAGAATTCCTCCCAACAGGGATCCCGATCCATCTGCAAAAGGTGACAGGCTCCAGGTGATCTGACGGCGCGGCACCAAATTCACAATGTTTCTCTAGTACCTGCCAACTTTTGCTCTCCTAACTGAGAGCATGCCGTCAGATATTAGATCACACCACGAACTGCAGGTTCCTTGTCCTCCAGAAGACGATTTCTCTCCACTCTGTGATGCTGGGATTCTAAATCAAAGCCAGAGGTAGTGACAAAAGTGAAAACGGTTGATCAGCGGCATCACAGTAAATTGATTTTATGTCTGTACATAAGGTCATTTTGTTCCTGTACTTCAGTCTGAATTATCTGCCCACGCAAACAGCTGACCAGCTGGGCCAGTCGGCCGCCTGCGCCGCGTGTTCTGCAGCGGCTAATTGTTGGCGTTTCATCTGCGCTGCCGTTGGAGTGGGCCGCCTCGAAACCTCTGCACACCTGCAGCACAAGCCAGAGCTGAAGTGTTATGCTCCAGGCTGAAACTGGCGTTAAATAATAATACTGATGAAAAACTGGATGATTTTCTAAAACAAGAGCCGAGTTAACAATCAGGTTATATTGATCATTCTCTAAAATGTTTATAATGGTCAGTAATGTTTGAGTGTACAGTTATTTTGCTTGTATTAAATATTTGGCCTTTGCAAGTCGACCTTGGAATCTACCTTTCAACTTTCCAAGAAGCCGACTTGTTTGGATGTGTTTCTTCAGTTTTTATTTGCTAAGAGTTGTTCATGATCACTTTGTTAAACCAAAGTTGTTTTTGCAAACCGAAGGATCTTAGTACATTATGGTGCAAAAAGATTTATAAAAATGGTGTGCTGTTGGCAGTCAGTTGCCGATGGCTTCATAAATAAATGAGTAACACTGATATCTGCTCTCAGTCAGGTTATTTGGATTTAAAGATCTGCTGAAATGTCCAGTTTCGTTGTTTTTTTCCCTGGTTTTGTAAATGAATTGGGGGAAAAATAAAAATCATACCAACAGAAACTTCAAAACAGTGAAGGCTGATTTTCAGACTTTGGGACCAATTACTCCAGTCCCAAACTTGTATCTAGAACATAACAGTATTTAAAACAACGACAACAAGAAACTGTTGTTGTATTCAACACTTTAGCTCTATTGGATTCCATTGTTGGTAAAATATTGTAGCATTTTCACATCCAGCAACAAACACCCACCCAGCAGCTCTACTTCCAGTCATTAAATATTTATGAGTGGATGTGATTCTGAAATCAGAAGTAACATCTACTACTTTAGCAAAGCAGAGCCAACATATATTGCTGGCAGTCGTTAAAATTGTTTATTAATGATCATAACCGTTAGCATTGTTAGCTTTAGCAGGGATCCATCTCTGTTGATTCTAAACGTACTATAAATACTTTATCTCAGTTTCTATAAAACAAGCTTCTGAAATGTCCAAATCCATTTTGCCCCATTGCAGGTTAAAGGCTTTCCAGTTTTCCTTCCCGATTTCTCCTGAAGCTCCATCTTGTTCCCCTGTAGATCTGTGAAGTTGTTTCCTCAGTTACAGCTACTGTAGCTGCGCTCATTGCTCAAGCTACTCTTAAACATCAGTCTTTTATTTTCTCCTGTCCTTCTTCGGAAACTAAAATGTTTCCAAAGAAGGAGATCTGTAATGATTTAATGCCTGCAAAGCGAGTTTAAACAATGTAATGATGCAAAAGAAACAAAAGCATCAGGAAAATTTGGTTTCCTGATGCAACCAATATTGCAGTATTCAGCAACTGCATTATTTTCATGATTGATTACATGCGTTCCTGATATCTTTCAGTCCTATTTTTAAATTTATTTTAAGCACCTTATATTATAATGCTGATACTTCGATGACAAAAATCACTGTTGCCAGAGTGGATTTGGATACATGTGTTGCAATAAATCCGCTATATTGGTTTTGGCTGCCTTGTTGCATCAAACCCACAGATACTGTGTTAACTGGCTTAGCAAAAGGTCTAAATGTTTTGGCCTTTTGTTGACACATTGCCTCTGTGGCTCATCATTCTTCAGTGTGGGATGAGGGATCGGCGTGTTGTTATCGAAGAAGCGCCACGAGCCAAATTACCTGAACCTCTCAGGCTGCTGAAACGGAAGCGAAAAAGGAACATTTTCAAAGTTTTTGCCACAAAGAATGGCAGAAATTGCCAAGGAAGCATGTTTGTTCTTGTTCAGAATTCTCTGGCGAGCGTCTCTGCGTTTCTGTCTTTTTCTTTGCTCTTCCAGATTCAAGAGTTCGACGTATCGCGTACGTGCGTACAGTGTGAGCAGTCAGGTCGTACAGTCTGCGAACATGATGCGTGAGCTATAAATTATTGAACCATGCGATGCAGGTGTACAGTTAGAGCTGGAGCTGAATGCAACTACTGAAAGTATTGTGCAGTTTCTGTCCAGATTTAGTTGATAACATTTTCAGAAAGAAAAACATTAAAAACTACATTTCAAATTTTCACTTTCAAGCTGAACACTACGTTGAATTACAGTTGTCATAGCAATATTAACAACTGCAGTGTGGCAACTGGTAGGTCTGCTTGGATGTGATATTTGGTTGTGTTTTTTCTAATGTCATGCAGCCCTATTTCACTTAACCCCGTTGGGTTCTAGTCAAGTCTAGTTTATTAGTATAACACATTTAAGCAACAAGACAGTTCAAAGTGCTTTACACCATAAAAAGCACCATACAGTAACTAGCCTTGATTTAAAGGAACCCAGTGTTGTGACACGATTTTTGCTCTTTATATTGTGTTGAATTAAGTCTCTTAAAAACATGTTCCTGTCTAGAGGGTCAGAACTGACCACAGGCGAACGATCGCACTAGTACTAGCCTTAGCGGATGGAAACAGAACAAAAGCATGTTGCAAACAATGAAAAATTAAACCTCTATATTTTTAGTTGGATGCACGCCACCACACTCTGGGGGGGTCCTGTTACAGCGAAAAAGTGTTTTGTGATGTGTTTCTTACGCAGCTTTTGGCCTCTCTTGTAGTATCTGAGACATTGGAAGGATGGATCTGATGTGTAAGAGATCTGCTCTGATAGAAGATCTTCTAAGCCCTCCCGAGGGAAACATCAATGATCCGCTGCAGGTCCTCTTTGCTAGTTATGTGAAGTTTATCAAGCAGAGCCTCCTTACTGTTCATCATCCTAACCTTCCTCTGCCAGCCTGGGTGTTTCTAGGAGAAGCTTTAAACTGCTGCATTGCGAGCCTCCCACTGGAATCGCAGGAGATGAATGACATCTTTCTATTGCTGCAGCTCCGTCTGTATCAACTCTGATGCCTACCGAGTTAATCATTAACCTCTGGACGCAGAAAGTCTCAGCTGAGCAGCTGACACTCTCCTAGCTGGCAGCATCATGTTCCCTGGAAACCGTTTGCCTCTGAGGTCCGCTTGTCTCTCTGCTGGGACCGGGGTGTGTGTTTGTGTGTAAATCTGAATCATCTCACTCTGACTCACCGTCGCTCCTGCTACGTGTCTCCAAAAGGAACAATGCTTTGGATTGACAACCTTTATGACTGACACATAATTGATTATGTGTTAAAGGTTGTTTTTTTTTTTAATTGATCATTTTTTGTGTTTACAAGCAAGCTCGTATGTGTGCGCGTCTGTGTGCGTGCATGTGCTATGCCGCCGACTCATCAACAGGTGCCAGTGTGGAGCCGTGCTCACTGGGCAGCCGGCGGCAGCAAGTGTGACCAAAATGAGCGAAGAGCTAGAAGGAGAACTAGTAATCGCGCGCACGCAGCAGAATGAGCCTCGGATGAAAGAAAACAGTGAGGAAAAAAGAAGAATAAAGAACCTTGGCTTGGACACCAGTCGTCCTATCTGCCGTGCCCTTGCCCACCCCGTCCCTCCATCATCGACTAAACGTACGGAGAGGGAGATGTGTGCAACTCCAGCCGGTGACTCCTGAGGCATTTTGAGCAACAGACGCACACTAGGAGCATGCTAATAAAATACGTGCTCCGCGTCTTTTTGTTGCAGCATCGGTGACGAAGCATTACAAAGAAGCCGCATCTTGGAACAGAGAGATTATTAAGATTGTTGGCATAAATGAAGCTGTGGAAGTTAGTCATTTTAATGCCCCCACCATCCCTGAGAGACATGCAGTAAAAACAACCTGGTTACTATGGGGCTTTTTATTCTGCAGCTGCAATAAAAATGTTAACTTAACATTTAATCCCATTTGCAATCCCATCAATTGCAAATGGGATTAAAAATAAATAAATACATAAAAAGCCAGAAATTTGTTCCAAAACATTCAGCTTCTTATCCATATCGCTCTTGTCAGCTCAGCTGGTTTTCTTTAGTCTCCACTGGTCCAGCATTCTTTTTTTTTTAGAAGTGTTGTGGACATTTGTCTTGTCGTGATTTCATGTCCTGCCATGGGCTTTATGTTTTCATGTCTTTAATGGCAGCTACTCACACCTTTGGGTTTTTACAATTGGATTTCACACTTGGGAGAAGTGAAGTGGATAAAAGTGAAATACTGAAGAGGAGGACATTGGCTAGCCAGCCAGGGAATCTGATATAAAGTGTATGCCAGGAACACTGGATGGATTTAAAGTTAAATATTTCTTATATCAAATCTTCGGTGATTTGATTGGATATAGAGTTTGGAGCCTGATTATGAGTTTCTTTGGACTCGCTGGACGGACTTGGTTTTAATATTAACAACGCCAGCATGCCGTATTTTTTTCTCCCTTTCACATGAGTGAAAGTCGCTTCATAAAATTAGCCAGAAATGAGCCCTCATTTCTCCTCCTCATGGCTTTCACTGTGTAAAGGGACAAACTTCATCAATGGCAGATCTAATGAGGTGTAACTCAGCACACATAATTATCATACGTTATTCCATGAGTGAGTTATTGACAGCCCAGAATAAAATTAGGTTACTGTAAGGCTTACTTTGTCTCAGTAATCTGCTAAAGATTGATTTTCACATAAAACAGATTTACTCAGTAAGGCTGCTGCGCAACCATCTGTTGTTAAAATAACTCTAACAAGGTAAAATATGTTTCTCCTTAGCTCTCTGTCTGCTTTTGGAAGCAAACTCATTATTTACTTTTATTTATTTATTTTCCCATCGAGATCAGCATTTGCCTCCCACACTGTGCGTGACTTTATCTTTAGGCATTTCAAGATTTGATTCTATTAGGATCAAGAAGCTCATGATCAGACTATTAAATTGATCATTAAATATATAGCGACCCTCCCACACACAAAGTCTTGTTATTCTTCTGCTTCATTCTTTTGGATTCATTTATTTTTTCACCGTTTCGACTGTTATTTGCTCCTGTTGTTTGGAGTCTGCTACATGCTAGCTTCCACTGGTCAGATAGTTGGCATCAGATTTGCAGACAGAAGTCTTCTTCTGTCATCAGCTTTACGGAAACCTTTAGATTTCTGTAAAGCTGATGATATTCTCAAGTAAAGCATGCAGGTTAGAAGAGCAAATGCTAAAAATCAGAACATTTTCTGTTATCCAATGAAGTCTTGGCCTATTGGGTAAAGCTAAAAAGGACAGCTAGCCTAACTCTGTAGATAAATAAATAAGTAAAGTACACATTTTAAATAACTACTTACTTCCTTACACTTCTTACATATTCACTTGATAAGCTCTTCCACTCTGAAGAATGGTACTGTTTTGTGGGAATTGCACACATGGTGCGTTAACTAACTGGAAATTGCCGAGTTCTTTCAGGGGAAACTGATCAAGACTAGTGGAAAAAATGCTTGAACCAGGTCATATGGTTCAAACCAGTCCTACCAACTCTGCTATGGAATAATATGTAAAGTAAAAAAAAAAAAACGTCTTTTATGTTTCTGGCATTTAACAAATAGAAAAAAGTGCTGCTTTATACTGAGCCGAAATCATAAAATATAGTGCGAGTTAATATCAGATAGTAAGAAAACAAAAAAAGATTTCTTACTACATCATAAATATAAATATCTGATTCCCACCGTCTGTGTGGCAGACGCATATTTAAACCGTCTTTAGGTAAGCTGTGTAAATAGCTCAAACGTGGCGTCCCAGATAAAACCGCGTTAAAGCCTCGCAGGACTAATATTATGGATGTATCAAACTGACAAGGTGCTGTCATTTTCTTCAGTCTGTAAGGGGGTCGCTTTATCAAACCAATTCCTCCTCCACCCATTCATCTGCAGGAGGAGGCATCCTGCAGCCAAGGTGAAATGAGGCCTCTCTCCTTTTTTTTTCCACACCTTTCATCTATAACTGCTCTAACTCCCCCCTTTTTTTTCGCTTTCCAGACTCGCCACATGTAAGCGTTGCCTCTGCTCTTCAATTCTACTTCCCTTTTCCTTCTCTGAAATCACAGACTCACCTTCTACCCCTTGTGTTACCAAATCCTCCATCCATTTCCCCCGCCCCCATGAGGGGTAATTATTTATCTACTGCTGGAAAGAAAAATGGAAGCGTCGAGCGAATGTCCTGTTGGGATAATCATATCCCAGAAATGGATCAGTTTGTTTTCTGGAAGTCATTTGTTTCATTGGTTTTGTTTAGTTATTTTTCTTCCTCGTTGGGAAGCCCGCTATAGTCCCGCTGCCAAGGACACAATTATTTGGAGTGTTTGTTTGTCTGTTTAGAAGAATCCCCCTCTAATGACAAATTTGGTACGAACGTCAAACATTGCTAACAGCCTGGCTCTTGGTGCCTTTATCATTGCATGTTGTACATTTTACATCTGTGTGCTATCCGTTTCATGTTTTCCCTCTCCAAAGTTAGCTGCCAGCCCCCTTCCTTCTGCTTGTCCTTCTGCCTCAAGCCAAGCTACAAGCTATCTGTCCAACGCAGGTGCTGCTAGCTGCCAAATTCTCTGTCCAGCTTCAAGTCATGCTTCTCATTGGTCAAGAAGATGGGAGCAGTTGTCAGGCTAGCGAAACAAACAGGTTTCGTCCAGACTTGTTTTGCAGAGAGCGCCGCTTCCGTAATTAGACATGTGTTTTTGTAGAAAAGGCGGCTTGGACAACACCTAATGGTCTTCTTTTCTCCAAAGAGCATTTAGGTTGGACGTTTGACTGTCAGGTAGCTACTCTAGTTCTAGCAAGATGGATAATTAAAAAAAAAAAAAAAAGAAGAAGAAGAAAGCAAGCTGCCCTCTTCGTGTGTAAACAACCTGCAGTCATTAACAGGATAGATTTTGATGATTGGCACCCTCGTCTCAGTTTGGTGTTTGTTGTTTATGTCACTCCTGCTGCCTCAGTTTAAATTCTCAGCAAACCAATTAACCACATAGCTTCAACTTAGATGTTTTATGATGTGGTGTTTTTATTTATTTTTTTTAAAGAAAGAAGTGTGATCCTGCAAGAAATATCTGCAGGCGCTGATTTAAAACTCAGTTAATCGAAGGGTTCTATTATGTATTTAGTCTGATTTCAAAAACTAATCTCACAGGATATATTAGTGTCGGTACTTTTATTTACTTGTAAGTCCTTAAACACTTTCACATGGTACATTGCAACCACAAATATCGGTTTAGAGAAAAATAGCAGTTTTCCGTAAACCATGTAGGGACAAACATGTAAAATAGCTGAATTCAAAAGAACAATGTGCAAAAATGTCGACCTGCACAAAACTCACTTCAAATTTATTCACAGCTAATCGTCTTAGTCGAAAACATAAAATCCCAATAAGAGATGTATGGTTTCTGGTCATCCTAAATGTGACAAAAAAAATATGGTGACATTGGATTTCTCAGTTGCTTGCTGAATAAAAACTAAACAATAAAAATAATAAAATAAAACAAAAATGAGATCTGCTCCAGGGGGTTTCTAGAAAGGTAGAAAAGCTTCAGTAGATTGCTGCATAAAGATTTGAAAATGACAAAGTTACTGCTGATCTACCGCAGTAGACTCAATATTATTGGTTCTGTAATTTGTGTTGGCAAAGCAGAAGTAATTGAAGTCTATTTTATACTGGAGCTCAGTGATGGCTGTTCTCCTCAAGACAGTTGCGAATAGTTTCTCTGCCTCCTGGCCTTTGTTGTTGTTCATATTATGTTTTTCTGATTTGCATTTCACTTTTCTAGGGCTGTACAATATATTGAGTATATTGTGCTGATTTTGATAAGGATTTTGCTTAAACACAGTATGTGATAGAGCATTGAAATTCCATGCATTCAGACTCTGGACAGCACACATACATTTAGCTATCTTTTTTGACAGTCATTGCCATAAATGCCCACGCCCAGCTTAGATGATAGTTGCTAAAATAGTCAAACTTATGCACAACTTTTATGTAGGCAAATTCAGTTTGACTTTGTTTAAATTAGGGATGTCATAATTACTATTTTTTTGTTGTTGTTTCAGTCGTTACAGTCCCAGTCGGATAATTCTTCAGAATCAGTGCCACGTATATGTTAGAAAATAAAATATCATTCTACATTTCATCAGTATGTGGTCTACTTTAAGATTTTTATTCTGTTCCAGCTTCAAGAGCCGCTCTTCATGACAGTGACAGATATTTTATCCAGCAGGTAATTCTGCTGATCAGCCATATGTATATACAGATGCTGCAGTGTTCATAAACCCCTCCCCCCGTTCACCTTGTTACTGCTGGCAGGGGTTTTATGTGGTGGAGTTTGCCAAAGTGCTAGGCTAACATTAGCATATTTTTATTATTATTATTGGGGCCTGCCCATAGCAATGCATGGAGGCAGTGACTGACTTGTAAAACAAGTCAGACACTGCCTCCATGCATTGCATGGCAGGCACCTATTATTCTACACCCAATAGAATGTCTCTTTATTTATTTATTTATTTATTTATTTATTTTTCTTCCATCACTCGGAATGCGGCTCGTACCGCTGCGTG